>CACSLK010013932.1:783516-795752 GCA_902706635.1 Striga hermonthica | reverse complement strand
AAAAAAAAAAAAAAAAGCTATAACACAGGTCATGAAGAAGCTGCTGTTGAGATTTTTGTGCTCGTTGTATTGCTGGTCCAACGGTGTTCTTCATTTTGGTAAATATAGGATTTGAATTTTGAATTTTAGAGTCCAAAGTCCAAGTTTTGGGTTCGGGAATTCCTTGTCCAGGTTAATCCTAGAAATCCCTTTACCCGAAAAAACATATATACATTACTTAGTGCAAGTTATTCCAATCATGTTTTCCCCTTTTCTGAAAAAATAATATTTTTATCCTTTTTTCTTTTTTTTTGAGGTATTCTTTTCTTCTTAATTCCCTTTTGAGTTGCATCCACCAGGTCTTTACATGGTAGCAGTTGAAAGACAGATGCAGAATAGAGAAAAAATGATGGCTGAGGCATTGCGGGCTGCTGAATCTGGTTCAGAGGGAGGGGAATAAATCTGATTTTAACTATGAATTGCTCATGCTGTTTACGTTGAGTGCTCTTTTTCGTGTTATCACTAGCATGAAGATTTTTCTTACGCTGTTGTATTTGATCTTTGAGCTTTGCTTGGCGTATCACGTGCATGTGAATTGATTCAGTAATAAGTTATAGCAACTCATTTGGTTCTTTGTATGCGGAACATAAAATTTTGTTTTTGTTTGATCTTTTATTGCTTTGTACAGAATGTGAGTTCTCAAATGCTTTTTCTTCTACCGATTGTTGCAAAGCAGGAGTGTTTGTACACACTGCTAGCGTAGTTTGAAGCGAAAATGTGATCTTGGAGTCACCAGAAAATATGATTTAATAGCTATACCATGTAATAAACCTTTGTAAGATATCAAGCATCAGTTTGAAATGAAGTAGATAGGCAAGCAAAAGATGTAAGTGTGCAGATGCTATTATCTGGAGAATGTTAAAATTCGCTGGGTTTTCATGTATAAATCATGGATAATTACAAAAGCTGCAGCTGAGTTTGGAGACAACTGAGTTTTGATTGAAATAAGACAACCAAAAAAAAAAGGCCCAGAAATTATTATGACCTCCACAATCGTAATGAAAGAACCAAAACTTTGTGAAACACTGAATTCGTTTACTAGTACTCCAAATACAAAAAGGGAACCAAAAAACCATAAAAATAAAATGCATAACAATAGCACCATAACAGAAAACCCTAAGACTCGGTGTCCACGAGATTTTTGTTCGAGTCATCATCATCACCAATCAAGTCCTGCTCGCTAAAGAGATCCTCTTGAATTGGAATTTCATCTATCTTTTGGGACGATATAACGTCGTCAATAGCTTTTCTTGCGGCTAATGCTTTATCATCATCAGTAGCATCATCTTTCCCTTCTTCACTGGGCTCCTCTGTTATAACATCATCCTCTTGCTTTGGTGGGGGCACGAAAAAGGGTATTTTACCCCTTTGCCAATCGTGCAGAATCATCTTTGCAGCAGTCATGTAGTCAGGCTCACCACCCTATGACCAGAAATAAATGTCATTTTCTAAGGAGTGATGGCTGACTTTTGAGGTGAAGAGTAGTTTTCCACATTCGAGAATTATTGTTTTTTTTTTCAGTTTTGCAAAAGCCCAGCTTAGGAATTTATTGTTACCAGCCTATTGATATTTAGGGGAATAGACGAATAAGTGGAGCATTAGATTACCTTCAGAAGTTTCCCACTCGACTTGCATAGCTGAACGAGGAAATCATTTTCATCCTCCCTGAACAGAAATGAACAAGGTTAAATACGAACCTAAATGCAGTTGGTGAAAAGATGCAAAATGGTATGTGCAGACAAGTTATATGTTTACAGCAAATTAGTTTGATTACCACAATTTACCCATTGATGTGTATTTGGGTTTACTAGTAATTAGGCTACACCTCAACATATAGTACCAGTAATCATCCAGCAAAATAATTTGACACTATATTTTTCCCTGATTTCTAATGGCGTAAGTGAAAAGCTCACCACTCGCTAATCTTATAAGCTCTCAACAGGTCCTTCCGTTTGACGCGTTTCAGAACTTCACCAATATGCTCAGCAGCATCGTGTAAATTTGTCACTCGAACCTGGGACAAATAGTTGATTAATATTTCAGAAGAGAACAAATGGTGGAGGGGTAAAACAAAATTTGGATATGGTAACATTTCCTCCATGTTTCTTTTTCACAAAACATAATTGTTTAATAACATAAGATGTATAATGCAAATCCTCCAATCAACATCAGCAGCAACCATTGATCGTAAGCAAGTCCCTAAGATAAGGATCAAGTAAGCAATTTAAATATGACTGATGAGAATTACATACCACTCCCTTCAAGACAATATCGGTTTCAGTGTCCTTATTTTGATAAACAACCCCAGGGCAATCAATCAGAAAGATCCTCTTTGTGAGTGTTATGTATTGCCATACTTTGGTCTCCCCAGGAATAGGAGCAACTTTGCAGACCTATTCATAAAAGGCATTTGTAAGATGAAATCAGGAACTCAAGACTCACAACTCAATTAATAAATTGTATGAGTTACCATATATCCTTGGAAAATATCAAAAAATGAAAAGAGGCGTTTCTCAAAAGATAAAGGCAGGCATTGACAATTTGGCACGAGCATATCGTAAACACTGAGCACGTGAACCATGTGAGGGGAAACAAATCAAGTTTTTTTTTCCATCAACATTTAAATGCACAGTAAAGATTATGAAGCTCAAACTGGTAATGGGAATTCCAAGCATGATCGAACACATCATTCAAACTTCAATATCTAACAAATAAAGTGGTCCTTAGTCAAGTTCCTCACATCAACATATAAATTCACATATAAATTCCATCAACGTTTACATGCACAGTAAAGACCATGAACGTCAATCCGTTAATAGGAATTGCCAAGCGTGAGGTTCAAACATATCATTCAAACCTCAATATCTAAAAAAACCATGTCATCCTTTCTGGTTGTAGTTCAGGACAAGCGACAAAGCTACAATTAAAAGGGTCATTAACACGTGACTAATATCACATAAGCCAAACATTGCTCTACAATCAGACATGCCTTTCTACTGCTAAAAACGATGACTTGAATGCTGCTACTACTTGTCTGTAAAGGAATATAAAAACTTCCATTTGAACTTTTTAGTAATCAATAGCATATAAGGGTACCAACTACCAAGTCACCACTTCTCAAGACTGTAGTTCCTTGTAGAATAATTGCATAGAAAATTCAAAGAATCAAATAATAGAACATCACAACCGTGTTTTTTTCTGCTTATTTTACAAAATCAAACAGCTTACTAATCCAGAAAGAACAATAAAAGTTAACATGAAATCAGAAGATCAACTACAAAGAGAGCCTTACATTCTTTGTACGTAAAGTATTGATAACTGACGATTTCCCAACATTTGGATATCCAACAAATCCCACAGATATAGCTTGCTTGTCACTTTTCAGACGGGAAAATTGTCTTAATACTGAGAGAAGAGAACCCTAAAAGCAACAAAAAAGGGAAATGAATCTTAGGCAAAAAAATTGAAAGCCAGAAATAGTAAAGATACTTCTTCCAAACAGAAACTGTGCAAAAGAATTGATTGTAAAAAGACATTTTGATAGCTTCCTACAAAGTTTTCCTGTAGTTTCTTAATATCTTCCTGAAAATTTGAAAACCCACATTTAACAATATGTGTACCTTGTGATTAATATGGACCTCATATTTGAGGTTATGATTCTAGATATGAGAGCATTAAATCAAGAATTCAAACAACACAATATTCCTCCAAATAGAAGATGGATCATGCTCCTCTACTTGTTTACCAATCACTTCAGTTAACAATATTAAATTGTGTACCTTTCCAAATGATTTATTTATGCTTGCATGGAAAGCAAGGGCCGGGTATTCCTTTGACAGAATTCTAAGCCATCCTTTTGTTGCCCAAGCTGGAACGAGATCACACTGCCGAGAGAGAGTCAGGAAATGATACCAACATAAGCCAGATGATTAGAGGAAGTTTCTTTCTATAAAAATGAAACAAATATTGCTCTCAAATATATGCAAATATATGCTACTGACCTTGTTCAATAGAAGGATCATGTGCTTATGCTTGCAGTGCTCCTTCAGATGCCTTTCCAAATGGTAACATCTTGTACCTTGGGGATCCCTGGCATCTAGAACCTGCCATCAACAAAACAAAAAATTGAATGCTAGTGATCAGGAAGTGAAAAAAAAAAAAAATATTCACAAATGTCACATCAAGTCATAAATCAAATTCTTTTAATGGGAAAACAAAGAAGACCACTAATTCACTTCCGTTGGAGACTATCAAACTCCAGACTAACAAATGCATATATCCAAATGTAAAATATCCTATAGTTAAATTATTTGTTCAAGCATGAAATCATTACTTCTGATTAGAGGAAGTGATGGTACCTAAAAACGGTAAAAGCGGTCACACAATAATTAATAGAAAAACAAATGTTCTGAACTTTTTATAGAAACTTCTCATGAAACATCTTGATCTGTTAGTATTCACCATCGTTGAATATGTTCAAAAGAAGATATTCTAAGCTAATAGCCATTTATTGCATATGAAAAATAGATATATATAAAAAACAAAAGACTTTGCACACCAGTCAAATCATTAAGAATTGACATTCAACAACAATAGATACCGCGTGCCGGAGCCTGGTTGCCAAAATATACCTGCACAACAACATCTGAAGAGTCTATCACTTTGTAAAGCTCTCCCCATATGCGTTTACTTTGCCCCTTTTCGAACATTGTGTGCCGAACAAGATCTCTGAAGCCATCTTCACCTCCTTCAGCAGACGTACTAGCACCATGTTTTTCTTCAAAAGAATCTGCAACTTCATTAATTAACCATGTATTCTAAATTGCCCAAAAGAATTCTGAAATACATCATCTCAACTGTGTGAATCATCCCAAAGTCCGAAAAGACAATATCCAATATACCCTGACACCAGAAAAGTACTAACTCACCTTGAGAACCATCAGCTCTCTTAACTAATGATTCATAATCAGATGCCAGAAGTTTTGGTCTTTTCCTCTTTGTCTTAGGACCAAAAGCATCAGAGAAAGGCTCTGTGTCGAGGAGATGAACTCTTGCTTGCTTAGAACGCATTTCAAAAAACAATAAATCAGCAAACAATGTGCAAGAAAGACAGATCATTATTAATTATTAAAGATGTACACATAACAGATACACTTGCGGGTTTCAAACCTTTTGATGATCATTCAAGAGGGACATGGGTAACTTCCTTTCCTTCAAAATCACATTGTAACTGCTTGACATACGGTTTTGAAGCTCCTCCCTGAAACACTCTAGCTGTTTCTGATTCACAACACGAGTGTTGCCTGTGAAAGTAAATAAACAAGTATGAACTCAGTTTCCAATCTACCCCAACCGAAAATAAAGCCTGAGTTTCTAGCATAACACATTAAACTACTGATAATCCGTACAATAATTACAGCCAGTCTTGGGTAAATAATTAATGTATTTAACAGCTTAATGAACGACAAATGAACCAACAAATAAATGATGACACTTTGAAGGTATAATAGAATGCTAAACAATTAAACAAGACCTTCCCAGAGCTATGATTCAACTGTTAACAAGTAACTGAATAAAAAGCCACTGAATAAAAAAGTCACAATTCACTTTATGTTCATCGTCTATAAAATTTTGAGAAGTCTATGTACAACCATATATGGTTTCAGCTAAGACCAGCAATCAGTCATTTTTCTGGAGATAGCAAACTTATTAAAAAACTGGAGACGCCTTATCATCACAGCTCACCATCGCAATGTTTTTACGCTTGCTATACCTTAATTGGACAAACGAAAAATATATCTTTTTTTTTTTTTTGAAAAAGTGCCAGAAAATAAACCCACTTCAACTAGATTGGCATAATTTAGCTGGATGGCCATGGATGATGCCGAGAAAATGAAATGAAACGAAGACAACAGCTAGATGACGCACCAAACCAGCGGCGATCAGGCATAATCCGAGTGGACGGAAGTTCCTTCGACTGCAAGTCGTGCTTCAGGATTTTGCCCTTGGCGTCGCGCGTCGGGCGCGTCTGGTACATCTTTAGCCGCCGCACCGTGGCGGCGCTCCGCCCATTGCTGGATTTAGCTTTGCCATTGCTCCGATTGACATCCAGCGAGTGCTTCGGCTTGCCGGAAACATTCACCGACCTCTCCTTCTTCTTCCCCATTTTCCTCTCCCTGCTGGTTCTGATTCCTAGGGTTTTGGAAAAGGGCGTGTTTGTTCGATTTGAGGGTGTTATAATTGGGTTGTTGTCTCTTTGGGCTAGGCCTTCATGCGATATCCAATACTGAGCAAACAATTGGGTTGGATAGAATATATATCTATTTTGGGCCTGGGCTGGTAATCAATACGTAAGAAATACAATCAGTTTCGAAATGGGTTTAAAAAGAACATTGATCGCGGTGACCCATGACCCGGATGTCGCCCGGGTCGATCGATTGTCAAACAAGATTTCAAGACATTGATTTTAGAAAATAGAAATAATATAATGTACTTAAAATATAATTGTTTAACAAAATTACACGTACGGTTACGATAGACAAGTGAAAAGGAAGAAAACAATTCGACAAAATTACTTTTAATTATACATGTTGAAAATTTCGCTTCTCTGCCCACGGTGGGCACAAGTGAGCGGTTCTCTACATGTTGATTAGGTAGAAACTAGTAGTATAAATGCTAAAGATTGTCTTGTATTTGTTTAAAATAAAAATAGGTGTGCTTCTCACAGTACGTATGTCTTCAAAGAAAATAGTAGTATATATGCTAAAGTTGTTAAATGAAACGAGTTATTTGTGAGATCGCCCATTAAAGCTCGAATTCGACTCAGCTCATTTGGTAAACGAGTTGAGCACGAGCTCATTCAAAGCTTGTTTATTAACGAGCTGCATTCAGCGCAATTTGATAAAGCTAAACAAAATTTCTACATATAATTTTGTATAGTCCAGCTCGATAAAACTCATACTAATTTCATTAATATTGATAAACAAGTCGAGCTCGAATATAAACTTGTTAACTAATCAAGATCGAGCTCAAGCATCATGAGCTCGAGCTCAACTCACCGTGTTCCAACTACATTATATTCAACCTTTTACTTATTTCTACACCATTCGCGTATCAATATGTTACATAAAAAAAAATAAAGAATAAAAAATCAATAGATTCGAATTGACTAAGTAGCAAAAACATATATATGCCAATATAATAATATAAGCATTCAGCTTATAACCTTTTTCCGGGCACCTTCTCCTATGTCCATCATTTTCATTAAAAATTGAAGTTATTAGAAATTATTTGCATCCAAACACTGATTTTGCGCCGAAAGAAATGTAAAGTGGACGAAGACTCTTTAGTTGAACACATTCAAATCCTTTGTCGTTAAGGTACCTTTTTTTTTCTCTCTTTTGTGATAATAATAAATTAATAATATGATAATTTTTTTTCGGTCATTTAATCTTTAATAAAAAAGTTTGTTTCATGTTAATTTAGATTTATAATTGAAGACTTCTTTATATCTCACTACTTTTTTTTTCTTTTTTTTGGGTACAAAAGAGGAGGTTAAGTAACTAATCCAAAAAATAAATAATAAAAATATATATATTAAGGTGTAACGGTTTTAACAGATTAGTGATTAATTGATTAAAAAAATGTAACTCCTTTTAGACGGAAATGAAAATAGGTTATATTAAATGTTTTATTAAATGTATCAGCTAGTGATTATATATATATATAAAATAATAAAAATAATAATAATAATAATAATAATAATAATAATAGAAGATTGTAACATAAAAAGATGGTAAATAATAATCAATATTATTAAATTTATTATTAGTAATTAAATATAGATAGATATATAAAGGATAAAGTTTGTAACGGTTTTTGGAAGGAAATCGAAATGAGAATTAATTAAATGCTATTAGCCAATAACTATATATATATATATATATATATATATATATATATATATACTAGATGGTTTTCGGCTGTGCACGCACAACCGGCCCAAATTTAGTTATTACTCTTGCGAACATTTGGTGTTTATTAAACACATGTATAGGAGACTCTAGTTCAACAACAATAAAAATGAAAATTTAAATACCAACAAAGCTAAAATGATAACCAACAAAATAGGGAAGATCACAAAAAATTAATAAACATAAACGGATCGAAGAAAAAGAATGAATTCCAGTTTCATATTCGTCGGAATCTGGTGGTGAAATGAAGAAAGTCTCTCAGGTCCAATCTTCCTGGAATCCAGGACCGTAGGCACGTCCCTGCTCAGTCAAGGCCCAAAATCAATATCCCGGTAGTCACAGCCACTTAATCGACAATTGCACCTCCAACAAGAATTTTGGCATTAGCCCCCCTATAACTTTGTATTGCCATGAAGGATCTAAAACTGCTTCCAACTGTTGCACCAGCTTCTATTTTGTTAACAAGAGATCAACACCACTCGACAATCAATTTCAGATTGACATTTATCGTTCTCATACCCTTCTAAACTAACAAAGCTAGAAAACAGCTCAGTTAAATTATAAACAAAAGAAATAAGATGTGGATAAATTACAGTAGCTGCAACTCTTCGACTCATCCTGGTTCCCAAGACAAACTGTTCCCTCAGTGCAACATATTCAATGAAGCTACGCAAGCTCTTTTAAGTCCTTTTGTGATATATAAATTCACATAAAGTTGTAATGAAAATTAAACAAACAAATACAGATAAAATTATCATATAAAATTTTGAAAAAGAAAAAGGTGCTAAGCATATAAAGAAAAATGCAATTTAACATGGTCAAGAGGCAAGTGAAAACAACCCACAGGTTGGCAGCGTGGCAGATTGCACAATGACAACAAGAGAATATCCATTAATTTAAGAGGGTGTAAAATTAAGTGAAAGATTACACCAATACTGGAATTCATAATACTTCAACACAATTATTCTTTTTTAAAAAAAAAAATAAAAAATGTGCAAAGCAAACATAATTGTAATATTTGACCAAAATAATGATAGATAGGGGTCTATACTTATCAACTTTTCCTTGGTCATCAAAAAGTTAACAAAAAAGGGATACAGAACCCAACGAACAATGAAGAAATACAACCTCTCGAAGGACAATGATCTAATTGGATCCTCAATGGCACTGATGCCGAAGGAAAACATGAGTCGGATACATCCGCTCAATTATCAGAAAAAATTCAAGAAGTAGAAAAAAGCCCCAGGCACGAGCCTTCTACAACCACTCCATCTTTGAGGTATTCAAATAACAAAGATTTTTCCTCGTTAATTTAAGGATTGCAATAGAAACCAAACCAAAAACCGAATCAAAATAAGCTGAACTAAAGGATCATCATCAAACCAAAAAAAAGAGTCACACAAGGTAATCAAAGTCTTATATAAGCCAAGCGATCTACCAAATCCTTGAAACAAAAGAGAAGAAAACAAAGAACGAATGAAAAAAAGTATTACAACACCAACTAAAATAATGCATAAAAAATAACACGAAGGGTACCTCTCATTCATTGATGCTCTTCCGCCTCTCTCCTTCCTCACGAAATCATCACCACCCGATTCACCTTTCTTCTCACCATCACCATTTCCCATATCACTCTCACTCGCAGTCTTCCAATCGGAATCATCACTCGTGTCCACAGCCATCACTGGGCCCACCCTCGCACAAATGTCGCCATGCTTAGTGGCAGCCTCCCAAAATAGCCACGCGACCCTCATCTGTTTCCTCACGAGCTGCGCAGCATAATTCGGGATCTTTTTCTGCCTCAGTGAAAGATCCGAATCAGCCTAGAGGGAAAATTCGTTCACAAATAGAATTGCATCCAGAAGGCTCTCCTTGGTCATCTCGGGCATTCGAACGCCTGGGCCCGCCTCGACAGGCTCCTCCCGCCGCTTTTAGCCGCCAGCAACTGTTGCAGCAACAGGTGGCACTGGGCCCGATTCATGTGAAGTACAACTCTCTCCTTCGGGCCCAGTGCCACTTGTTAATCTTATAAAGTAAGAACTAATAAGCAATCAACATCTCATGAGGAAACTTAACATTGTAAAATAAACATTTAACTTGTTTATTCAAATAAATTTTATTCTATTACAGTATAGCACTATTCTAAAAATGTCTAGGCGGCCGAAGCCATTAAAATTGTTTCGGCCCAAATCAATTATTCCATATTACCCCCAAAGCAAATTTATTTTGCAAATTGACCAAAATCAGACTTGTAAAAATAAACATATCAATAAATCTCAAGCAAAGCAGAGAATCAGTCTGCAATCAGTCTAACATTGAAACTTTTTTGTTCCGTTGAAAATATGTATTTGCTCGAAATCTTCTATAGAAACTCAAACAAAAAAACGTAAAAATTATAACTTTTATTGAGTCCTCACACACAAATGATTATTACGTAGACATACTGAACAGCAATATCTTGCGTTTATTAAGACAATGGTATTTATGTAATGTATATCTTTACAAGATTCATGGTCAGTCGTGTAAACGACCATTGAAGAAGACTTGCTCATACTTGAAAGAGGTTAGGTATTTCAGGAGAAAAATAACTTAACCATCATACAAACTCATATACTTAAAGGATACATTGGAAAAATACCCCTGAATTGCCTAACCACAAAAATGATCCAGACTACCGGCTCATATTAAAAAAATTTGGGTACCCCTTTTGCAATTTTTTCGCTTACATACCAGGAAGGTGTATTCGCAATTTTTTAAGAGATTATCCAAAGGTTTCAACTGAGACACGATATTCATCTAGTATTTTACAACAAGTAATAATTTTCTTACCAAAACCCATCTGAGAAGTGTTACACACATCAGGTAGATGAGGACTCCTTTCTTCGACGCATATAATTTGCGAAAAGCTTGACATTGCATTATTTTTACCAACATCCTGTAACATTTTATCTTTAATCTAAATGATATCATCGACATCTGAAAAAATAGAGTTTTAACAAATTTAGAGTAATAATAACCATCAAGCTTCACGGGAACTTACCAGGTGCACATCGGTTACCAAAGAAAAGGACATGGCAATTCAACCGTAGTAAGACACACAAATGAAAAGGTTAAGTATGATCTTTAGTCTCATACCAAAATATATAAATCATAAAATGACTGAGTCAACATGGCCATTTTTGAATACATGAGCATAAGTAAAAAAGAATATATCTTGCTGCAAGTTCGACAAAAGACATAGAATAAAATCAAAATTGACGAAAGAAATATATATTCATCGATTGGTAAGTTCGTACCAGCTACATATAGCTCAGGGAATACCTCCATAATGTTGGCTTTAACTCCGTCTGACGTTCTTCAGTATCACGGGCCAGCAGGAGACGACAGGAGAAGTTGTGGAAAAAAAAGTTGGTCTTGGCAACGACCATCTCAGGAAGTGAAAGTATGGCCGGAGAGCATGAAGGACATATATAATCATGGGGGGGGGAGTTAAAATTGAGAGAAGCTTGCACTCTGCTGCGTGTGTGGAAAATCGAAATCTCAGCACAGATAAAACCACGAAATTAATGCCTTTAATATCAACAAATACCCATTACAAAATAAATCCTCACCAACACACAAGCTGAAAAAAAAATAGCACAAAAGGCGCTGGGTTGGTACCCTCACACGGTGGCGCTGGATCTTTCGATGTGTCGAGGATCACCGATTTCTCGCTCGGGATTATCTCAGGCCGGTACAGGGGATGCTGAGATCGATCGATTTGTCGCAGTTGGGGTTCTTCACGCACACGGGGCTATCAGATTTGGGGGCGAATTGCGAATCTGGTGGGGGAGTTCTTCGCCTACCTTTTTTTGTCGAACGCGACGGAGCTCAAGAACTCCGCCGTGGCGGCGGTTGCTCGGGCGAGGAGCTCGGAGAGGCTTCGTCTGAAGAGGAGATGGCACCCTCTGTTAGGAGAGAAGAATCAGGGTTTGGAAAGTGAACAGAATGAGGTCTTTTATATTCTTTGCCTATTCAATCACTGAGGTACAAAGAGACGTGCAAGAATCAAAGAGTAACAAGGAAAGATGAGGGCAAAAAGCGAAAAAAGAAAGCAAATCAGAATTTCCGGATACGCTAAAGTCAAACATCAAGGATAAAATGAGTTTACACATCAATCCCAAAAAGCAGAAAAAGATGAGGGCAATTCCGACATGAGTGATTTAATCTACAATAAATAAAGTT
>CACSLK010013932.1:691101-708259 GCA_902706635.1 Striga hermonthica | reverse complement strand
AAAAAAAAAAAAAAACGAAACATTAAACTAAAACTAAAAATAATGTAATTATATAAAATTATTATTTTACAAACTCAGACGTTAAAGTTAAAGTTAAGAAAAATGCTACGGTCTCGTTACAGAATCATTCCGTCGAGGTTTGTAACCGTTAGATCATCATGTAATCGTCGGGGATAGTTAATCTAACGGTTACAAATCCCGACGGAATAGTTCTGTAACATCTCCCGTAAGTTAGATGGTGACTTTTATAGCTAGAATAAAAATGTAATAATGTTAAAAAAATATAATTTTTTCGTACCTCATTCCCTTCTAAGAGAAACATTTTATATATATATATATATTTTTTTTTTTGGTACAAGAAAAGAGGCAAAGCCTAGAAACGAACTATGTAGCCACCAGCCGAGGGTGAGCCACTCCCATTAAGTCATGATTTAGCCAAACTCCTACCCCCAGCGGGGGGCAATCCAATCGGTGATAACCCCCCAGGCCTCTCGCTGCCAGGGAAGCCAAATAATCTGCTACAATGTTCGCCTCCCTGTAACCATGTGAAAGCCTCACCACCCAGGGCCTATGTAACAGCTCACGAATCCCCTTTACCAAACTCAAATGTGGTCCATCATAAGCCACTTCATGGACCAGAGCAATAATACTTTTATTATCCACCTCAACAACAATTGCTCGACCTCCCACCTCCCAGGCTAGGTGTAGCCCGTGGAATAAACCTCAAAGTTCGGCACCAACAACCGAACCTAAACCAATGTTCATCATAAAGCCACTGATCCATAACCCACGATGGTCCCGAATGACTCCCCCAATGTTCTTTTGATTAACGCATAATGCATGATAAGTACGAATTGATCATACAAAATGGATGTCACTTTACTTGAATTTAATCACAATGAGATAATTAAGGACACAATCATTACTCTAAAGTATGGTAGAGACTAATAGAAAAGATTAATTGTAAGAAACTACACCATTTGTACAAACTATCATGCACTGATTACAACACTATTAAGGGCGTCTCCAATGGTTAGCTATTTGGCTAACTATTATGACGTGGACAGGGGAAAAGTAAGAGAGAGAGTAGTCACTAGCTACTAACAAATAGCTTATCTATTTCACGTAGCCCAAGATCATGTGAGAGGAGTACGTGGGTCCAATAGTGTAAAATAGTTATTTTTCTTATCTCTCACATCCACGTCAGCTAACCATATAGCTAGTAATAGCTATTACCATTGGAGATGCCCTAAGTCACATATCGACACTAAGACAAGTAACTGTTACCCTCAAAATCAGGGTATTGTGATTGTCTTAATCCAATCAAACTTCTAATTTTGAAGGTTTTGTCCACCATTATTCATAATCTGGATTAATTAATTGTACTTAATATTAAGTGTGTGTGTGTGTGAGAGAGAGAGATGACAAAATTAAAATGGACCGCTTGAATTGACCCTTACCGGGACTTCAGCCCATATACATGAAATCAGCATTGGGGCTCACTAAACTTTTACTTTGTAGTTTTTATTTATTTATTTTTTTCTAATAAAAAAAGTTACTTTGACCGATTTTAAATTAGCATTTGACAACCCACACGTGCAAATCATTTTATTCCCAACGACATAATGAATAAAAAACTTAAATAAATTAATGAAATAAATTTTTATTTAAAATCATTTTAAAGACATACACTAAAGTAAGCGTACGTAATTATGATGCGTAGAGTATCAAATGGTGAAGGAAACCAGTTGTTCATGAACTTGGCATTGACTTGGCTGTGTTCGTTTAATAAACCAATTAAATTCGTGTTCATTTAAACAGTTGAACGTAATTTTTTATAAATTAACTTATTTAGGCTCTAGTTAGTCTTCTTAATATTGATAAATAAGGCAAGCTTGAACTCGTTTTTTACCTCGGGAGAATCAAGGATCAAGTCTGATCACAAGAATCAAAAACTTGAGTAGCAGCTCGATTCGACTAGTTTACACCTCACACTGCTCGTACATATGATTTAGAGGAATTATTATATATTGTTGACAGCACATTTTTTAAATGAGGACACAATATGGTGAATTTAGTTCCTTTGTCTTGTAAAAGCACAATGAACCCAAAAATTCAAAAAACATGCATGCACTGATATATAATAAATGAAATTAATTTGAAGAAAACAAAATGGTAGCACTTTGTTGCAAGTATTGGTGACTTTATTGACTTTTTGTTCGAAAGCAGAAAAACCAACTTAAACGGTGTAGGGCAACAGTCATAAATCGTCATTTCATTAACATTTTAATAGATCAAACTTATTGATTATCATATGTCCCTAATTAATATACAAGTTTATATAGGGTTGACAATTTGAATTTAAACAATTTTATACTTCTAAATTTTAGCTCAACAAGAAGATATATTGTAGCTTAAGATCAGCAATAAATTACAAATGCTAATACATTCTAACAAAAATATTATGCTTGAATGAGCTTTCATTGAAATTTCTATTGTATTATGACAATTCCAATGGTTGAAAATAAAAATATAAAGAAAATTGCATATTACAACGAAAATTCATGCGGTAAAAAATGGTTGAAAAATAGCTATAAAAATCATTAAATTCTATTTAAAATTCCAATGAAAATTATTCAAATGGAATATTTTATTGAAATCATTCCAGCGGAAGTTATAATAATATTAGAATATCCGCTGAAAGTTTTCATTGGAATATATCAACGTAGATTTTCTATTGGAATATGGTATTTATTCAAATAGTATATTTTCATTATAATCATTTAAACGGAATCTATAACATTGAAACGTCCGTTGAATTCTCGTTGGAATATGTTAACATATGATTTTCTATTGGAATATAATAATTATTTTGTAGTGCAAAATCTATTTGCTTTAATTGTTTTTAATTTGTGCGTTTGATGGCGAAATCCGATTACAATCTCCAGTAGGGATGACATATATGGAGTATTAAATTAGGTCACGTACCAGTTTTTGCATACTAATAGAGAACTATTTAAAAGTTCTTTAGTTTCAATCTAATTTTTATATTAGATACAACTCGTGAAAGTTCGAGTTTGACTTGATCATTTATTTGAACGTGTCAAGCTCGAATAGCTAATCGAGCTTGTTTATTAATAATGAGTTGAACCGAGCTTATTATCAAACAGTAATTTTTATATTATTTACAAAATAAATGAGAATGACTTTACAGACATACATGTTATGTTTGCAAATCAATCGTTTATAATCACATAATTGTTAAGCGAGTCGAGTCAAACTTTTAGGAACATAGTCGTTGTGTAATTTATTAAACAAGCACGAGTCTAAAATGGAAGGTACGTGATCGGCTCGACTCGACTCAAATAACACTTTTATTCACATAGTATGATAATATATTTGCAAGAAAAATTAGTTTTGTACTGATTTTACGGTTCTATTTTTTTGTAAGTGGAAGACTTATGAAATTTTCAAAACCATTTTAAGGTGAATGAGAAATTAATTCTAAGTTGTATATGTGAGAAATGTAAAGTTGAAACAATGAGTTTAAGTAACTCAAATTATTGGATTCGTAAAACATTATGTTTTGATAAATGTTTGGACAAACTAGACGAGTCATAATTATGCATTATATATGCTAGAATTGTAGAAGGGCTCGTTGGGTACAAGTAGGAAAAAAGAAACTCGATTTCGAGTCCGTATGGGCTCGTACGAGCCCGCGGCGCGCGGGCGCGCAACTGGCTGCAAAAATTAAAGGGTCGCAACCCATAATAACCATAAGGTATCTTTTGGCCACTTGATGCATCCGTTCTCGTTCGGACACGTCCCAAAAATATGTTTTTTTTACACTTAAACCTCTTGGAGGTGTTTCCCTACATCTATAAATACACACTTACATGAAATCATTCTAAAGATAATAAAATTAGAGAGCTCTTGCAATATCTTCAAAGATCATATAGCATATTGTGGTCTATGATTTATTCATTGAGTCTTGAAAATTCCAAACAATAATAGTGTTCGCCGAAGGCTTATATATTTAAAGTACCACTATATACAAGTCGAAAGTCGTTGTATCTTGGAGGCGTTTACCGTTAACAGTAAGTATAGATTTTACGGGGCAATTTCGTCTTAAGGAGAACGTAATTATTACGTGCCTCGACTTTGATTTTTGTTTCGTTTTCTTCCTTCTCATTAAGCCTTCTTTTTTATATTCACAAACCACACATACTACACTATTTTACCATACAAAAAAATATAATATGCAATTAACTTTTTTTTCCCCCAATATGAATCAAATAACATGTATATTTTTTTTTTCACCTATAATATTTGAAACCTCATATAAGTGTATTTACATTTATTTTATTTCTGTAAGAGAGTAATACGTAAATCAGAAACATAACTTTTAAAGAAAAAATTATAGACATTTTAGTCATATGTAATGTAATAACCAAATTGCAGTTAGTTTTGATGTATACATTTTCACCCAATACTTATCTTCCTGCCATCAAATCCCCTTTTACTTCTATGTAGATATGTGGTCCCCACCGCACAATCCTCCACCACGTGTCACCTCCTCATTCGCTCAACAATCACGCGCGTGTCGGTTCATTAATCGCCTAATTTTCTGGTTCACCCGATCCTAATAGCGTCATCAACTCGGCGCTGATCCCCTCCTTCGCGAACCCACGGTAAGCCTCTGCTCCCACTATTTGCCTCGTTGTTCTGGCCGTGCCGCCGTGGAGTTGCTTTGGTGCTGAATTACATTTCTGCCCCAGGCCCATAAAAATTTCATATAAACTGAATGAGTTGAGAGGACTCGTGAGTTCAGTTTGGTACAAAGCGTTGGAACTTGGGCCTCAAGTTGATTTGGTCATTTTGATTAGCAAATCGAGTTCGAGCTCGTTAAGGCAATATGACAAGCTCAATTAGCTTTTCAGTAAAAAAAAATAGACTTTTATAAGATTTTGTGAACTCTTAACTTAAGAGTTCGAAAAAATAGGCAAATTCGAGCTTGTTTACAAACTTGGCTAGAGTATTAAGAGTTCGAACTTAACTCGACCCAACTCAGTTGTTGATACATCCATAGGTATGTATTAATGTACGGGACGGACAATGTATGTATAGTGTCATGATGGAAAGGATCAATTTTGAGTTTGAGCACTTCGAGCTCATATTTGATTATGTCCAAAATTGTTTGAGTGATTTCGTTTATTATATGAACAAAAATTTATGCTTGTATGTATTCATTTCCTTGTTGTCAATTTTTGGATTCATTTGAATCAAATAATTTAGCTAGCCAGATTGCTAAAATTATTTGTTTAGGTCGGGTTTGATTTGTTCGAAATAGTATATTAAAAATTTTGAAAATACAAACATATATGTATATATACACAAAAACATATATATGAGTGCGTTTATGGGTACATTATAATTTTTACAAAAATATTAATGTACATATATAAGAATGTAAAAATAAACAAACCATCTGTAAAATTAACATCCCAAACAATATTTTCGAACATTCACAAACAAGCTTGTGTACGTGTTTGCTTAACCGAGAAACAAGCATAATATTTTTGTTCGGATCAATTCAATTAAAAAACGAACGAATTTATTTGCAAACGTTGATCAACTCGTATTTCCAATACATAGTCAAATAAGAAAAAAGAAAATATTAATTTAACGAATAAACCTTTATATTTTAATAAATTTGGAGATAAATAAACAATAAACAAAAAATAAATATAGTTAATATCAATACTATACAATACGAATACAAATACGAAAATGAATAAATATTTGTCCATATTTATTTATTGGGTTAATTCGTAGAGTATATAAAAAAAAGATAGGCTAAGCTCATTGCCAATTACACCAACCAAAAAACATTTCATAACTCATTTTGGTGGCTGTTGGTATTCTACTTTCAATGCTCTCTTCTTCTTCTTTCTCCAATAAAATCTCCAAAATCCAAATTAAAAAGCTTCATCAGTCAACACAATTACTTAATAAATAAAATTATTTATAGAAAATATTGCAAATAAAAGAAGGAAATTATGGAAAGTACAGACTCGTCGGCGGAGTCTCCGAAACCCCATCTGCCGCCGGGATTCCGATTCCACCCGACGGACGAGGAGCTCGTCGTTCATTACCTCAAGAAGAAGGCGGCCGCCGCACCTCTTCCGGTGGCCATCATAGCCGAGGTCGATCTCTACAAATTCGATCCATGGGAACTTCCCGGTAATAATAATAATAATAATAATAATAATAATAATAATAATATTCCTCTGATTTGATTTTATTCAGTTTAATATTAGCTATACTTTTTTTTTTGGTGAATAGAACAAATAAAAAGGTCCAATGTTCAAAATTTGATACCTACTATTATTATTATTATTATTATTATTATTATTATTATTATTATTATTATTATTATTATTATTATTATTATTATTATTATTATTATCATCATCGTTGTTGTTGTTATTTATCAAAATATATGTGCATAAATATACATGTACAGACTTTAACTTTTTAGTTGTTATTACTAATATTTATTTATTTATTTATTTATTTTTTGTGTGTGTGTGTGTGTTATACTTCAAATAAACAAAAGGAGTGGAACTTTTAAAATTGGATACCGGCTTATTCGTGGTTTTTTAAGTTTTTTGACAATCAAAGTATATATTTATTTTTTACTAATCATTTTTTTATCTCGATTCCATGCTGTAAAATAAATGAAATAGTGGAACTTTTATAATCGGTTACCGATTTATCCGTAGTTATTTAAATTTGTCATAAATCAAATTACATATATATCACAAGAGCACTTGAATGAGATGGTTTGGGTCTCTTGACTCTTCCAGCTTAACCAGTGGTCTCGAGTTCGAGTACTGGGAATGCAGCAGTGTTAAAACTCTTGAGGGAGAGCTTTGCCACCCTTGTGATCCTACCCGGCTCGATTCCGGATTAGTCGGTTCCCCTGTGGATCCGGAAACCGGAAGGTCCCCTGTACCAAAAAAAAAATTACATATATGATTTTATCATTTATCAATCATTTTAAAATAAACAAAATAGTACTCATAAGTCATAACTTTTAAAATCGGTGACCGATTTATCCGTAGTTATAAAAACATCAAATTATATATAATTTAAAATTTATTACGAATCACATTTTTTTTTTTAATTTCATACTTCAAATAAACAAAATAGTGGAACTTTAATCGATTACCGACTTATCCGTAATTACTTTAATTTATTGGCAATCAAATTATATATATAATTTTATATTTTACTAATCATTTTTTTTTAGTTTCATACTTCAGAATAAACAAAATAGTCGAACTTTCAATATCGGGACTTATCCGTAGTTACTTAAATTATCGGCAATCAAATTATATATAATTTTGTTTTTTACAAAGCTTTTATTTTTTATTTATTGTATACTTGATATCTCCTTTTTTTTTTTTTTTTTTTAATTTTGGCAGCAAAGGCTATATTTGGAGAGCAGGAATGGTACTTCTTCAGCCCAAGAGACCGGAAGTACCCGAACGGGGCCCGGCCCAATCGGGCCGCGACATCGGGCTACTGGAAGGCAACGGGCACCGACAAGCCCGTCTTGACTGCCGGTGGGACCCAAAAGGTCGGCGTTAAGAAGGCCCTCGTTTTCTACGGTGGAAAGCCGCCCAAAGGCATCAAAACTAATTGGATCATGCACGAGTATCGGCTGGCCGACGGCAAGGCCCAAAACAATAAGCCACCGGGCTACGATGTCGCCAAGAAGGGCTCTCTAAGGGTAAAATTGTCAATCTATTATGCATTCCACTTTTTTTATTCTTTATCAGCTTATTACCTCATCTCGACTCATTAAATATGATAAAAGGAACGAAGCTCTGACTCGTAGATCGACTTGATTAGTCAACGAGTTTGAGCTCGAGTTCAGCTCAGCTCGTTTACAATTAGGCTGATATAAGCAACGAGTTTCAATATTAATGTTATTTATATATATTGGTGTTATTATTTTGGTCTAGCTTGATGATTGGGTCTTGTGCCGAATATACAAGAAGAACAACACGGCTCAGAGGCCGTTGGATCACGAGAGGGATCCGACGAACGAGTTGGGTCTCGGGTCGATCCATGCGCTCAAGCCTCCGTCAAACTACGGCTCCTTTCTAGAAACCGAGCACGATTTTTACGACCAACAAGGGATGATGTGCTCGTCCGGCTCGAAGGCACCAACACAGTCGTCGCTACAATTCCCCTTCATGACCGCAGACCCCACAGTCTTGTCCGGCAAGCGGACGATGCAGAATTTGTATTGGGGTGGGGATGAAAACGTAAATTCCGCCCCCCAGCAGACGAAGAGGTTCATCTCGGAGAACTGCGAGGGGGGCTCGAATAATTCGATGGTCAACAACATTTTGAGTCAACTGCCTGCTCAGTCGCAGGTGGTGATCGAGAATAATATTGGGGACGGGGTTTTTCGCCAGCCTTACCAGGTTTCGGGCATGAATTGGTACAATTGACATCGATTTTGGTGTTAATCAGAAGCATTGATATCGGTGTTCCATCTCGTGTTTCGAGTATTCTGAATACACGTGGCAAGCGTGCACTGGCCAGTGCGGCCAGTGTAGACTTGGCATATGACCATGATGATGTTTTGGAATATGAGATGGTATGCTATTTTAAAAGATAGGAAAAATTATAGCTATTTTTAAAGGGCCGGGTAAGTTGATGCAATGTGATAATATGTGAGATTTTGATGCTATAGGAAGAATATTTATATACAAGAATTCTATGAGGTGATGTATCTATATATCCCTTGAAAGTATAAGTAGATATAAGGGTGGTTTTAGGATAGATGAGGGAGTATATACTTATATATTAACCCTTTTTTTTTTTTAATTTGGTGTTATATATGTATGTAATTAAGGTTTCATACACTATGTACCTTAGCTCATTGTATATGAAAAAGGTATAGGTAAAAAATAAATAAATAAATAAATATTGTGATATATCTTGTTTGTAGTTGCCATTATCATGTGGGAAAAAATATTGTTAAAAAAAAAAAATAGTTATCATATGAAATGCAATAAATTGTAGACTTTGTAGTATATATCATGGCAATGTTATGGCATAATATATGTGAAATTGGGTAGAGTTGAAACCTCTATAAAATTCTATGTGCAAATGAAAAAGGAAAAAAGTGGTTTTGTGCAGTGTAAAGTTTCTTGAATTTTATATTTTTTGTAGCATACTTTTAGCAAAAATATCTGATAGAAAAAAGAAAAAAAAAATGGTCACGAGGCATGGGTTCATCAAACCCTAATCAAAAGATACATCACTATTTCTTCATTTAATTTTATTTTTTTTTTAATAAACAAAAGTCTACAATTTTTTATTATTATTATTATTTGGACAACATGGGATTGTATTTTTTTTTTTTTGGTACAAAAGATGGAGGCTAAAGCCTAGAACCGTTTAGACAGTTATTAGTCGTGGGTACGCAACACCAATAAGGTCATGCTGTAACCACGGTTTGACTTCCAACGATGGATTAGAAAAGCGAAAACAACCACTAGAACCACAATGGCCGAGAGACCCCAAGCAGTCAGCCGCAAAGTCTATTGATCACATGTTGAGTGCATAGTCTATTTTTCTGATCACACTATTAACGTAAATCTAACCTTTTTAACAAATTTTCTGTTAGTGTGACAGTCACAGCATACGCATGCAATTAATTAGTTGTATAGTCTATCAATGTATCTTGAATTTATAATTTAGTTTTAACTTAAATATCTCAAAAATTGACAGCAAACAAATTTTCTGGTCAGCAATAATTATTATAAATTAACCAAGGAAAAACACTCCAATTAATTAAGTATACCCACACCTAATAAAAGAACATTTAATATAAATGTCTTATAAAAGAAAATCAAATGCAATAATAATTTTCCAATTTTCATTACCTAAAAAGCTTATAATATGCATCTTCTCAATAAAAGTATCCACCTCAAATATCTTATTTTTAAGTATTCACATGCCATCTTTTTTTTATATATATATATAAATTCTATTAGGGACATTAAAAAGTAAGATGGACAAGGTAAAATTCTGAAGAAAGCATTATTCAGGAATATAAGGAAAAAAAATTAGAAAATAGAAAAAAAAAAAAATTAAATAGCCCCTTATCTTAAATATTTGTCCTAATTATGACAGCTATCATTTCCAAAATTTTATTGATTTTAATCTAGAAAAATTAAAAATTAAATGAAATTTTACAGATATTCCGGTGCGTGGATGTCATTTTCTACCCAAAGTATATTAATTTACCACCACAAAAATTAGCTCTTAGCACTTAATATTTGACAACAAACAAGATGCCTACACACTATAGCACACTTTGCAAAATGGCTTTTTATTTCATATTTTTCTCTTTTGATGACTTTTGGGGACCATTTCACTAGTCATTAAAAGGAATCATTATCTTTTTAAACCCACACAAATTTAATTAGGGTTTTAATCATCTTCCCTTTTAAGGTAAAGTGTACAAAACAACTTTAATTTGATGTTTCAATTCATGGACTGTGAAAAAATAGATGATGATGGTGATAAAGATGCACTTATAATTTGAACGGTAAGGCTATTCTAAACGAGTTTAACTATTAGTCACTCATAATATTTTAATAAGTAATACATATTTATTTGTAAAATATGATGAGCCGACTAGCTTAACCATTAACAGACTACCTCACAACAAGGGGTGTATGAGAGATAAGACAAGTTCGACTCAGATTTTTAACTAAACGAGTCAGTTATCGAGTTTGAATTTGACTCTTTTACCATTATTAACAAGTTCAACTCGAGCTTTAACAATTCGAACTACAAAAAATTATATAAAACTACTTACTTTCAAGCTTTGACAAGATGAGCTGCCGAGCTCGCGAGTGGGTTCATTCATTTATGTTGAGGGTCTATTTATACTTGGGCCTTAATTGTAGTTCATAATTGTAATGGGCGATTAGTAATGTTAGGGATAAAGTTGAGGTCTGGGTGTTGGGCCAGCCCACATTTGAAAACGCAAGTAACTAAAGGTAATATTTTGTAAATGAGTTGGCCCGATTCCTACATCTATTGAATATAACTGTCTACAGGCCCAGTTGACTAACTAGTCTGTGGTCAGTGGGCCATGATTTTACAAGTCAGAGAATTAAATTAATTGTGGTCAAATTCAACTGCCTGACTCGACTTATACAAATGCTGTTTTGAATTTCGAATCAAAATTTTCTTATGGCATATTGCTTGTTTGTATTGTACCTTCAACCTTTAGTGATAACTTTATAATATAATTTATATCAAGTAGTTGTGAATAATACAATATTTTAGGATTTAATTATCTTATTTCAATTGGATGACTAACAAGCTACCTAACAATTAAACATTTAGCATTTTTTTGAACATTATACAATCATATGTAAAAGAAAGGTTCACCTATAACTTCTTTCCTAATGCTAAGATTATGAACTGGTTATAATATGGTATACGTGAGGATTAGAGCTATCGTTTAGTTCATTTAATTTGTCGATAAACAATATCGAGTATTGACATATATAAAAACTTGTATTTTTTTTTTTTAAGTCTTGACAAGCCGAATCAAACTTTGACTCTTCAATTATACGATTCTTCAATAGTGAGTGACTTAGTAATAAATAAATAATAAAAATTTTCTCTAATTTAAATCATTTCCTATTATTAATTAAGTGTATGATGAGAAATTTCCTTGATCAATCTCTTATAAATTATAAAAATAAAAATAAAAAGTAGTTAGAGTATTTGACAAGGTATTCAAAAACCGTGTCCTCACGAGTCAATTCAATTTTTGCCTAAACCACAGAGTTTTGAATTCTACAGACTCTTTTCTCACTTACAATATATAAATCCAAAGTCCCAAACATATAATCTTCATAAAAACCCCAAATCTAAAAACCACAATTACTTTTCAAATCAAATCCCTAGCATCAATTCTTTATGGATCCAAAAGGCGGCAATAAGCTTCCGCCGCCGTCGAGGCCGCCGTCCTCTGCCTACGGGAGCGGAGCCCACCGGAGCTCTCACCCGGCGCCGCCGAGGTCTAGATCGGTGCGCTACCTGTGTCGATATGAGTTAGCGGCGCCGGAAAGTAGGTTGCGGAGGAGGCAACCGGCCTGCAAGGAGATTGTCCGGAGGGCGCTGACGCCGCCGTGCCAGAAGCTGAGCGGGCGGTGGCGGAATTTCCGACCCACGCCGAGCCGGTTCGCGAGCGTGTCCGTGGCTTGATTCATCGAGTCTCTAGGGGAAAGTAATTGATTTAGTTTTCCATGGTTTTTTCTTTTTCTTTTTTTCTTTTACCTTTTGTTTTTTTCATTTTCGTTTTCTGATTAGTAACTACTGAGGATGTAAATGTTTCGTTACTTGCTTCTAATATAATATTGAATATTCTTGTTTGATCATCCTATCCTATGTTGAGTCTGGATTTATTATTATTATTATTTGTGAAGAATGGTGGATACATGGAAAAGCACCATATTTGCACCAGTCTGTAAGGAAGTTGTGTTGGAAAGCTACAAGTGCTTTAAACACGCATGTGAGAAAGCGTAAATAAATCACTCCTTATCTATTAATTCAAACGTGTTGAGCTTAGTGACAGATTTTTACGCTTTGGATGCTGACATTGTGAAAATTTATGCTTTGTGATCTTGTTTTTATATTATCTTCCCTATATATTAATTCAAAACATGTTGAACCTAGGTGTCAGATTCCTACGCTTCGGATGCTGACATGGCCAAATTTTATGCTTTGTGATGTTGTTTTTATATTAGCAACTCTTTAAGTTTGTGTGTTTTCTTTTATCTCTAGCGGGTGCGTCGTCGTTTTAGGTTTTTCCCTTTAAGAGACAAAACGATGACGTTTTCTATTGCATGAACACAATAAATACTGTACGAGCTTCATCTTCTTTGCATGTACGGATAATTACCCTGAAATGAAAAATATGATTCCTCAAAAATTTCTCTCTCGTTTTTCTTCTATTAAGATGAAATTTCACATGGTACCAGAGCAGGCGAGCCTGTTTATCTTCTTCCGCATCTAGATTCAATCGATTTACTCGTATTTTTCTTCACTTCTTTAAATGTATACGATTTTTCTTCAAAACGCGATGGGTCCTCAACAAATTCAGCAAGTTTTGATCTCAGCTCACAACAATGGCGCCGCGAGACAACACATCGAAATCAAGGCAGGATCCTTATTCACTTCATGGTTCCGATAACCCTGGTATGTTGATCGTAACAAATCTCCTTACTGGTAGCAATTTTTTTGCCTTGGAAACGATTGAGGATGATTGCTTTGGGAGCTAAAACCAAGCTCGGATTCATAAATGGTGACATAAAAATGTCGGATGTTGATGATGATGATTATGCTGATTGGAAAAAGGTAGATTGGATGGTGTTATCCTGGATCATTAACTCGTTATCGAAAGAAATTTCAGAATCTTTTTTGTATGCTGAAACCGCGAAAGAATTGTGGGATGATATATGTCAGTGCTTTGGAGAGAATAATGGACCTATGAAATACAAGGTTCAGAGAGAAATCTCCACTCTGAGCCAAGGAAACAACACAGTTATGGAGTATTTCAATAAGATGAAAAAGCTTTGGGATGAATATGCGTGTATAGCTCCTTTGTAGGTATGTGATTGTGAAAAGGGAAAAGGTGTACTGCAACAAGATGCAGAAACAAAGTTAATCCAGTTCTTGATGGGGCTAAGTGATGTCTATGACAATGTGAGAAATCAGATCATGCTCATTGATCCTCTACCAACAGTAAATAAAGCCTATTCTATGCTCCTCGCAGCTGAGAGGCAAAGGAACATTCAAACTGAGTATGGTAGCAAGATAGACAATGCAGCAATGGTAGCTAAGATAGGATTTGGTAGAGGAAACTCATTTGGGCAAGCCAGAGTAGCAACTGAGGGAAAAGGATGGGATTCTGCAGGCAGAGGTAAAGGATTTCAAAGACTGAGCAGAGAAGAGAAAGCCAGACTCATATGTGAAAAGTGTGGTATGAGAGGGCATAACACAAGCACCGGTTTCAAAATCCATGGTATACCAGACTGGTACATAGATATGAAAGGACAACAATGGAAGAGTTATGTAAATGCAGCTGAGACAGCTCCTCTTGTAAGTGGTCAAGGAAATACTGCCGAAATGAGAGGTCAAATTGGCTCTCAAGATATAAGCTCAGTGATTCAGCAGCTCCAGGAGATAACCAAATATATCAAAAGTAGAGAGGAACCTGAAGGAAAGGTGGATTATGCACAGTTTGTAAGTTTTGAGGGCAAAGAAAATAAGAACACCATGCATTTTGCTTTATCAACTTTGAGTAATGGCTGCCAAGATGAATGGATCATTGATACAGGTGCAAGCAGGCATATTTGCAAAAGGGAAGAATGTATGAAGAATGTTAGCAAGCTTCAAACACTAGTGGTGGTATGTCTCGCAGATGGAACATCAAAGAAGGTGTTGTACAAGGGAGATGTGATACTGGATGAGAACATCACCTAGCATGATGTGCTTTTTGTGCCAACCTTCAAATATAACTTGTTGTCAGTAATGCAATTGTGTGAAAAGAATGCATTAAGATGGATGTTCTCAGGATCAGAATGTTATTTGGAGGATCAAAGGTCACATCAAATTTGTGGATATGGAAAACTCACAAGAAGTCTGTATGTCTATAATAAAAGGAAACAGAAAGTTGATTGCAACCTGTCATTCATTGATTGGCATAAGAGTTTGGGGCATGCTTCTTTCTCTACTTTGAAACATTTAAGCTTTCTTCAGAAGGATTGTACTGAAGACAATAAAAGGCTGTTGGACTCTTGTGACACTTGCTACAAAGCCAAACAACATAGACAACCTTTTACTAGAAGTCAAATTCAAACTAAGAACTGCTTTGAGCTCATTCACATAGATTTATGGGGGCCTTGTAAAGAAGAGTCTATGACAGACACCCCCTTTTTCTTAACAGTGGTGGATGACTATAGTAGGGGGACTTTGGTCTTTCTGCTGAAACATAAATCACAGGCTGGGAAATTAATAAGGGAATTCATTGTTATGGCCAAAACTCAGTTTGATTTGAAGGTGAAAAGAGTTAGATCTGATAATGAAAGGAGTTCTATGACAAAGAGCTGCATGAGTTTTTCAAAACCAAGGGAATACTGCATGAGACAACCTGTGTTTATTCCCCACAACAAAATGGGGTTGTTGAGAGGAAACACAGGCATCTGTTGAATGTTGGAAGGTCAATACTATTTCAAGCAAATTTGCCTCTCAAATTCTGGCCTTTTGCAGTACTCACAGCAGCTTATATAATAAATAGGGTGCCATCTTCATTGTTGAACTGGGAAACTCCTTATGAGAGGATGTATCATGTTGTGCCATATTATGAGAAAGTGAAACCTTTTGGCTGCCTTGCCTATGCTGCCAATGTGCATCCTAGTAAAGCTAAGTTTGATAGCAGAAGTCACAAATGCATATTTTTGGGTTATGTAGCAGGTAAGAAGGGATTTCAGCTATACAACTTGGATACAAATGACTTATTTGTGGCAAGGGATGTGATATTCCTGGAAAACACATTTCCCTTTCAATCTACTATGCCCACAACTGAAAATTTGCAGCCCACAGCCATACACCACACAGAAGAATGCAGTGATGATGAGTCACATGATGATGATACAACTGATCTTTTGCAAAAGGGTGGGAGTTCTATCCAAGACACCATACAAAGGATTGAGGATCCTATTCAAGCCACTGAAAATGATCATGTTAGAAGAGGAACAAGGGTCAGAAAACCACCTACATGGAAGTCAGACTACATTTGTGATAATCACACAGCCTCTTCATTGTATACTCTAGATGATACACATCATTTTCTGGCCAATGTCTCTCTGGACAAAGAACCAATCTATTATGGGCAAGCAAAAACACATCCAGCATGGGTTGAAGCTATGGAAAAAGAGCTCAAGGCACTGGAACTTAATGGCACCTGGGAACTCACACATTTACCTAAAGGGAAGAAAGCCATAGGTTCCAAGTGGGTTTATAAAATCAAAAGAAACAGTGAGGGCTCAGTTGAAAGGTTCAAAGCAAGGTTGGTAGCAAAGGGCTATAACCAACAAGAAGGTGTGGATTTCTTTGACATCTTCTCACCAGTGGCAAAGTTAGTCACTGTGAGACTGTTTATAGCCATTGCCACAATGAATCAATGGGCACTACACCAAGTGGATGTCAATAATGCATTCCTCCATGGGACCCTCAGTGAAGAAGTCTATATGGTACCTCCACAAGGCTATTTCAAGGCCAAAGCTGGTGAAGTTTGCAAACTCAAAAAGAGCCTCTATGGCCTTAAGCAGGCATCTAGGGAATGAAACAAGAAACTTACTCAAAAACTCTCTAATTTTGGGCTCATTCAGTCACCATATGATCACTGCTTATTCACCTTGAGCGGAGGGGCAAGTTTCATGGCAATTCTAGTTTATGTGGATGATGTGTTATTAACCAGCAATGATGAACAAATGGTGGCAGAATTAAAGGGCTTTCTTGACAAAGAGTTTACCATCAAAGACCTTGGGGCAGCTAAATATTTTCTGGGAGTGGAGATACTCAGAAGCAATGAGGGAACCACTCTTTGCCAAAGAAAGTATATCCTTGACATGTTGGGGGACATGAACATGCTGGATTGTGCTAAAGTTAAGACACCTTTACCTTGTGGAATCAGACTAAAGAGTGAAGATGGCACACCCTTGGAACAACCAGAATTATACAGGAGAGTTATTGGCAGACTTCTCTATCTTAATCTCACTAGACCTGACATCACCTATGGAGTTCAACAGCTCAGCCAATTTGTGAATGCTCCTGACACCTCACATTGGGCAGCAGCTTTCTACACATTCTCAAATATCTCAAAGGCACTTCATCTCATGGATTATTATTCCCCACAGCAGGATCTTTTCACCTCTCTTCCTACAGTGATGCAGATTGGGCTTGTTGCAAAGATACAAGGAGATCAGTCACAGGTTACTGTATCTTCCTTGGCCACTCTATGATCTCATGGAAGACAAAGAAG
>CACSLK010013932.1:675303-685769 GCA_902706635.1 Striga hermonthica | reverse complement strand
TTAGGCAATTTAAGTAGTATTATATGTAAAAAAACGTAATCATATTAATATAATCAAATCAAATACCGAGTAGCTCATGTCATATATAATTTCTTAATTTATATATGAAAATTATCTCGCAAAAAAAAGTAGTAATTAAATTAAATCAAATAGAATCAGCTCCCATTGTTAGTCGTTTACCTGCAAGTGACGTATTTCTGAACCCCCTCCAGACCGGCGGTCCTCAGGATGCAAGCCGGGTCTATAGGCCCGCATCGGGTCGAGTTGAGCCCAACGACACGGCCAGACGACCCCGACTTCTTCAGCTGCAGGGCGACGGCGTTCATCAGCATCCCCCGGCCGGTGCAGCCCAGGTCGAGGGCGTTCCTGACAGCCGACCAGTCGGAGACCGCCGACACCACGCGCTGGGACATCTCCCACCGGAGCGGCGCGGCGGAGTACAGAAAATCTACGGCGGCGTAGAAGAGGCAGACAGCGGATAAGGCGGTGACGGATCCGGCGAACCCGGCAGCGAATCGGGCTGAGGCCGGTCCGGGGAGGGCCTGATGCTCCAGGAAGGTGCACATGGGCTCGAAGTAGAGGAGGAAGAGGACGGCGAGGATCGAGAAGACGACGGCGTGGGCGAAGAGGAACAGCGGCGTTTGCCAGCCGTCGAGGCCGTAGATTGCGTAGATCTGAGCCCAGTCGCGGCTCGATTTCGCCATGGATTTGTTTCTCTGACTGTGTATTCTTTTTCTTGTTTGAAGACGGCAAAATTGATGTTTTATAATTATAATTTATTTTTTATTTTTCATTTTTGGGGGTTTGAGAATGTACGGATTGCTTTGAAGGAGATTGAGATTTAAATAGGAATTAATCGAGAAAATGTTCATATTTTTTTAATTTTAATAATAAGTAAAAGGTGAGTGCTGAGTACTATGGAGGTAATCGGATTTGGTCAATTTTATTAGAGGATTTTGACTTGGCAAAAAAATGCTAATAAAAGTCGCTTAACGTAAAAGGTGAATTTGATTTTGGAATTGAAGTAAATCCTTTCTCACTGTATGAAAATGTAGGAAAATGCTACGGTGCTATTACGGAATTATTTTGTCGTGATTTGTAATTGTTAGATCAACTATTTCGACGTTATATAATGATCTAACGGTTAAAATTCCGACAAAATGATTCCGGAACGGGACTGTAGCATCTCCCAGAAATGTAACTCATACATACATAATCTACTCAGCGTAGAATTTTAAAAATAATATAAATAAAATTATAATATAATAAGTATGTCAACCTGCTTAACAGTTGGTATTGACTGGCCGAATATTTTTTTTAACAATTTTTCAACTTAAAATCTAGCTCGTTTCGATCGAATTTATTCTTATAGTGATTATTTAATTTTGAATAAAGTTGATTGAGTGGTGAATTGGATGTGACTTTGAGTTTTTATATATTTGAATAATATTTATAATAATTAAAGTTAATGTAATGTAAAAATATAAGATATGCTATTTAAAACTACATGTATTTAGAAACATGTGAGCAGTTGCGCAGTGAATTAAAGATGATACGATATGAGGATGGTTGATCGACATTTTTTACTTATATTAATAATGTTGAAGAAAGTTTAGTTGAAATAAATCTAAAAATTTAAAATAAAAAAAAAAATATATAAATAAAAAAATATTTGATGAGTTAATTAAAATCGAATAATAGCCGACGGCCCTCTCATAAACGCTTGCAATTATGAAAACATGCAAATGAAAAGATTGTGGGAAGGAATTGTAAAGAGAAGGGCAAAACACGCTTAGCTTTATCTTTACAGCGTAATCACGCGTTATGATTCTTGGGCTTTATTCAAGCTACTAACATTGCATGCTTATATTATACTACCTCCTATTTTTAATACTAGTACGTAGCCCGTGCGATGCACGGGTAATTATATTAAATAATAATTATAAATAGGTCTCGAATTCGAGTGGTGGGAAACCATTATCCTATTTTAAAAGAGCAAAAAAAAAAAATATATAATTATAAATAGGTCCCGAGTTCGAGTGGTGGGGTTAACATATGATATAATTGACCGTCGTATATCAGTTTATTATCAACAATATAAAATTAACTTGTATAAGAGAACATAGAGTTTGCATGTTTAAAATACTAAAAACATATAAAAGTATGTAAAAGTTCATGTATTATTATTAAAAGATGTGAAGTCACCTACAATTTTTTTAAACTATTTTTACTAAAATAGTTTAAAAAAATTTAAATTTACATTTTATGAAAGATGTTTTCTAAACTCTGTTGTAAAGAAAACATGTTTAAAAATATTTAAATTTAATATGTATATATAGATATAATATGACATGATGAAATATTATATAAAAGTATCTACAATATCATAAGCCTAAATAAAAACATTATAAATTTTTGAGAGAAAATTTACCACTTACATATAAAATAAATAATGAAATTATTCCGAGAATTATGACGGTATTTCTTATTATTTTTTTATAAATTGTTACCGTTAAAAAAAATTGTACGCATAACAATTCCACGCTTTATGCAAATTTATTAATTTTACAAATACAAATCAAGAATAATTTAAAATGTAACAAATAAAATGAAAATTTATATATAAGTGATATTAATTCAAAAATTGAAGACAATATTTAAATCTGTATATTTTCTATTAACTTTTTATTATGTGCATTTAATATTTTTGGAGGAGAAATATGTAATAAATCTTATTCGTTAAAAAAATTATGTTACATAATTTTGTTAAAAAAATATGTTAGAGTAGATATCTAAGAGATGAGATTTTTTAAATTTACCGAGCGATGGTATTCTGTAAGATTACCATGATATTTTTTAGGCTGGTATACATTAATGGGTTATTTGTACAATCTTTAATGTGTATGGAACCAAAAGCCGATATTTATACGATGAGATTCTGTAAAATTACCTTGAGGTTTTTTAGGCGGGTATACGTTAATGAACTTTTTTTGTACGATCTTTAATGGTGTATGGAACAAAAGTCAATATTTTAGGCTTTTCAATTAATGATAGAAACTTATAAATATGATGAAGATATTATAAATATGATGAAGAGAATGTATGACCGACAAAAAAAAAAAAAAAAAAACTTACAGCTTGCGAGGACATTTTGCGATAGAAGAATGATATATATAGATTACAACAAGAATAAAATATATTGTTTGATTTGGATGAGTTTTAAAGACTTTGAAGAAAGGAAAACTCCTTGACTAAAGATCTTTTCTCAATTCACACGTAATTTGTTGTAAATATGGTATAAATAATATGTATTTAACTTATTTAAAAAAAATAATCATCTTTTAATAAAAAAATATATATTTTTAAATAAAAAAATTGAAAAAAATATGTATAACCGGTTAGAAGATTAAATTGTTATAGTTTTTTTTTTTTAAAAAAATATATCGTGATTTCACATTGTTTGGAAGATTCAACTTACTTAAAATCATAGTTGACGGTATTATTTTTCAGATTTTTTGTAAGATAGAAATGTTGCATTAGAATGTATCCGGTTGGACGATATTGTTGCATTTTGAACAGTAAGTCAATAAGAATTCATATTTTAAACTCTTTGGCATAAATTTCGCAACAACAATTAAAGAGCTCTAATTAAAGAAACCAAGTTGCAACTGATTTTGAAGCTATAATTACAGAACCAACAATTAAAGAGCCTTTTTTTGCTTATTCACAATTATCCAAAGTTACTATATATAGGATATAATTAATGATTTGACGGGAAAAACTTGCTAAATTTATAAAATGGTAAATATTTTTATATATATAGATATGTCGTTTTGAAAAGTTGCACACTAATTAAGAATATTTTTTTTGTCAATAATAACCTTATTTAATGAAGATAAAGATGAATGCTTTGAGAAAAAAATAAAGAGTGAATATGAAAAGATGTAATGCATTTATTGGCTAAATGAGGGTAATAATAAAAAAATATGTACAAAAAATCTAAAACGATATTTATTTACCAAATAGTTGAAAAGATTAGAATGACATTTAAAATAAATAGAAGGGAGTATAACAGAAGATTTAATAATGGGTGCAAGACTTTTAGTGACGGGATTGGATTTTCGATGCAAAGCACAAACTTTTATAGTGCATGATGTTGACATTGAAACCTTACAATTACTATTATTTTTTATTTAAATTTAATTCAATTTTATCTCAATTTCATTGTACTCAATGTTATCAAAATAATTAAATAATACTTAATCAATCATTGTTATATTACATCAATTTTAATTAACTTTTTATCCACTTACAAAATTTTAACTAATCATAACTTCACATCATTTGTTTTATAATTTGACATTAAATAAAATTAATTTATTTATTTTAAATAGTAAAGTCAAATATTACTTTAATATAAATTCAAAACTACACTAACAACTAATCGTACCACCATGTCCAAATTGAGTAATTGTACACTAACTGGCGATTGGATATATATAAACCGATTTAGATTGGACTTAATTTGTTAAATGAGTTACTTTGAATAAAGTTGATTGAATGAAATATTGTAAGTAGAATTTTCAGTTCATATTTAAATAATATTTAAATCAAAAATGATATGTAGTTAAAAATAGTTAATGAATAACTAGTGGTTTAAAGTTGATATTAAGTGTAGAAATGATTAATTTATATTATTTAATTATATAGATAATATTGAGTTAGATTAAAATTGAATTAAATTTCAAGTTAAAAAATAAAAACAAATTATTTGGTCAACCAAAACCGATTATAACGTGAACCAAATTGCCCCTAAATCAATAATTTAAACCACGAGATATCTTTGTCAACTCAAACATGTAAAACAAATTGTTTTCTTATGTTTGATGTTAAACCACATGTGGCACTATATTATGGTGCCACAACATGATGTGACACATTATAATTGGTGCCACACTATCACACATCATGTTGTGGCACCAATCATAATGTGCCACATCATGTTGTGGCATCGTGTCACATGTGACACCATAGAATTTCTGCACAATAAGATGTAACTTATAATCATAAATTACATACATTCTTATTTCTTTGTGTTACATAATGTTGTCCAATAATTATGAAATGAATAGTATTTTTATAAAATAAAATATATATTGTATACAAAAATACTTTCATTTCATTTTTTTTTATATTTAACTTCACAATTACACTTACAAAAAAAAAAAAAATATATATATATATATATATATTTTAACAATAAACTATATATATATTTTAACAATAAAAAGTATCGTAATCCACTTCTTGTTTCTAATTGTTAGTCTCTCAGTTAAGGTTTTATTAATTATTATTTTGTATCACAACAATTTCATTCATTATTAATTTTTATCTCATATTTTTGTAGAACCTCAATTTTATTTACCAATTTATTATTATTATTATTATTATTATTATTATTATTATTATTATTATTATTGGGCATGTCCTCAAAAGTCAAAACTGCTCTTCGTGGAAATATCTCAACCTTCACAACATGGAATTTCAAATCACATTATGACATTCCTGTACGGGAGTAGTTGTAATTAATGCAGTAGTAGTTGTACATTGACTTTAACGTTTGACAAGACAAAAATCCCGTACCATTATTTCTGGGACAAAAACCTAAAAAATGACCATTGAGAAAAATATCTCATTAAAAAATCACATCTTAGCAAAATTTTGATACTATATATATTTTTTTTTTAAATCCGAATATTATCACATTTGTACGGTTTTGCAATCTTCAAAAGAAGATTATTATATTACAATCATTGTATCAATTCCAGTCAACATGATCATAATGTTGAAATTTTTTGGTGCTAAGCCACCTAATCAGTAATAAGTAATAACAATTAATTTAGATTATATAAATTCATTGTTTTCCGTAGGATTCGTTTAACATATACGGGAAATACTACAGTCCCATTACGGTATCATCTCGTCCGGTGTTTTAACCGTTGGATCCATATTTAGTTAGATAAAATAGATGATCCAACGGTTAAAATACCCGACGAGATGGTACCGTAGCATTTCCCAACATATACATATACATTTAGTGATGAAAAATACATTAATTAAATATATAGTTGTCTACATCAATCTTGCTGCAAATATTTTATCACAATCCCAGTCGTTCAATAAATTCCAAGTGAAAGTTTAGAGTTTAAACAGAGCAGAATAAAAACCCAAAAAGGGAAGTACCACCAAGAATAACTCAGACTGCCAACATTCAATGAAGAAGAATTTTACCTCAAATCGACCAGGACAGTGAAAGATTCTCAACCTAATTAAGTCATTAATCATTTATAATTATTATTCGAATGGCATACCGTCGTTGAAAACTCATAGGTTATCGGCATTCAAACATTTCCCATTACAACAAAATAAATAAATAATAATAATAATAACTTACGTCAGAGAGGAAAATTCACAATCTCTCATCTCTTGATTTGGAAGCTAAGGAGTGCTTCCCTAAGAAACCGAAAAAAGGTTGAAAAAAACTCCACGTACATCGATGTTGTCCTTTCCCTGAGATTGTAGTAAAAAATGATTAACGTAAGCAATAATAGTGAAAATAAATAGAAAAAAAAGTGAGAGTAAACAATGTCAAGGGCAATGTAACCATAGTGGTATGGGCACTTTCCACACCAAGTTTCTTATCCGATTAGACCACACACACTCACACACACCCATACGGATGTGTGTTGATCCAACATTTATAAACCTCGTGTTGGCATCAGTAGAATAAAATTTACCCAGTCGAGGTTGGCTCCTGCAGATTTAAGTATTCACAGAAGGGCAAAATCGATAAGGGTATTTGCTTCTCTTTCACATATCAATAGGGGTATTTGTAGGAAGGTTCAAAATCCAATTATAAGAAACAAAAAGGAAACAAACACTTCAAACAGTTTATAAAGTAATAAACAATGTTTTTGAATTTAAAATAGTTACCTTTGCAGAGGGAAAAGCCCAGGTGGCAATCCGTAATATCATCCCATGTTTTTTATTTTCATCGGAAGAATTGAGGAAGAACGGTGATTACAGGTTAGAACACTCCCAGCTGGCGTAAACGGCCCCAATTATTTTCTCGTGCAGCTTAACCCCAGAACAGGCAATTATGCCCCTGTCGAGTCCTTCAAGATATATTCCTCTGGAGAAATCGAGCGGGCAGCCTCCGGCATCCGTGACCACTCCACCAGCCTCCTGGACGAGGAGAACACCGGCCGCATGGTCCCATATCTTCTCCTTATAACCGGCCCTCGCAAATCTCATGTATATTTCGGCTTCCCCTCGGGCTATGGCCGCATATTTAACCATGCTGTAAACCCGCAAGGGCTTGTTCCTGCAATTTTTTTTTAATTTAGAGTGACAATTATTCGAAATATGGAAAGTGAGCAAGAAAACAGAGTTAACAAAATGTTTTTACAGTGTTATGTATGTATGAGCTATTTAAACTATAAACTAAAACATGAAAAAAGCAGCTCTGGATTGCAACTTGAGTAACATTTCATCCCCAAGCACGTCCAGCTAGAGGAAAATCATTCTCGGTGAAAATCATCATACACTCATCAATACAACACGTTTACTTTCAGAGATTTCAGTAATCACGCATATTTTCCGACCCGCAATTATGTCGAGTACTACTTCCACACATCAAACAGAGTTTTTCATTTTTCTATGCTGTATCCAATCACAAATCTCAAAATTTATTGTTTCAGTTATATATTTAATGCTATAACCCAATCACTACCCTTAGCTCTTTCAGGATTATGACGTAAGGTACACATATAACTAGTATGTGCTATGACATCCCAACCTTTAGAAAATCGAAGTACCAATGTGAAGCAAACTGTAATAACCGGACGACTCAGCAAAAAAAGGTTCAAAGTTGACTACAATTTTCAAAGTGCCTTTTTTTTTACCTCAACCCAATTGTGTTAGCAACGCCAGCTGTAAGTGAGTGATTTGTGTTCGTTTTCTCAACTGGCTCACAAAATGTCGCCATGGCTGGGTCATCAACGTCCGAAACCTTCACAAGCCTCGCACTATTCGGCCAATCAAAAGCCTCGTCAGATTTCACCAGAGGCTGCATCCAGGCCTTTCCACTGCCTGCCCACGTGTACATCACGCACCCTGCCTCACCAGATAAACCCCCCGACCTATTATACTCGTTCAGACCATCTTTGCTCACCGAATAATTCGGGCAACCGAGGACTCCGACCACAACCCGCCCGTCATCGATCATGGCAAGGGCAATAGCATACTGGTCCCCACGGACGAACCCAAGGGTACCGTCAACCGGGTCGAGGACCCAGTGCCGGCCCGATGGTCCCCCGCGTGAGCTGCATCGGCCGATGGTGTCAAGAATCTCGGATGGGCCAAGCGGGCTTTTGGGGCCTTGGAGACCGAACTGGGGTGCCTTATCTAGGCACTCGTTCACTGCATTAACGACGTTTGATAGTAGAGAGGACGACTCGGATTTGGATAAGGTTTGGATGTCTTCTTCGGCAATGATTGAGATGTTTCGGCTGCCGAAGGCTCTCGAGAGCAACCAGCTCACAGTGGCCTGGACGCTCCAGTCTGTGAATTGGGGAGAGAAAAGGGAAAAAAAAATAATAGTTACTTATGATAGATAAAGTATAATTGGTCCACAAACTGAGTGGGACTTCAGAAACTGATTGGAAAACATTAGATCAACACAAGTGCTTAAAGAAGCAAGTTGTGGATCATAACTCATACTACTTTGTGTAGCTGCATTCATAGAAATAGGTTATGCTTCAATACGGTCCAAATCCGAAAGAAACAGGGTTTTGGGGCAATTTATAAAATTAATTATGGGAGAATTTGCCAAATCCTCTAAAAGAAGTGGTCCTCAATGTCTATTAATTCCTGGAAAGTGCTGGAAACTACACTTATGCAAACTGCAGAAAGCCACCATTTATAACATCGCAAAGTTCTGCATAAACTTACTACATTTTTCACAACATTGGCAAGAGCTTTGATGAATTCCACTCACAAGTGCACCAATAATATCATCCAATACACTCAAATACTCTATTTAATGATAAACAAGATTATGTGAAAACCAAGATTGTGAAAGTAAATCTTTATCAATTTCCCCTACAATTGCCAATCATCAAGTGAATCCTTCTTCGTATCTGAAAATTGGATCCTACAAGTGTGTAACAGTGCCCACACCTTCATTTATACCACTGGATTACACTCACACACACACATACTCACACAGTAAGAAACCCCAAGTGACTGCACTCTGCACATACCTGTATGGTCAAATTCTCCCTTGCTAAAAAAACTAGCAAAAAACAGAACAAAAGCAATACAACTGTCAACCATCAAATCCACATTGAAACAAGAGAAACCCAAAAAAGACGAAATTCCCAAATTGGGATGACCTAATAGCAAAGAACGCTGCCAATCGTCCAAGCAAAAAAACCGAAAAATAAATAAAAAAAATACTAAAAATTAAAGGAACCAGAGTACCTGCAACAGTCACTAGTGAATCGTCGTCTTTGGACTTAACCTGATCAGAATCCGTAGAAATCAGTTGTCTCTGCACCTTCTCGCAGAGCGAGCAGGCCATGTGGACCACCCTCACGGCCACATTCACCTCTTCGGAGTAATTCCCGTCCGCCATTAATTTCTGCGCGAGCTCCAATTTTTCGAATGTTCGATTGGAATCAAACGGCCCAGATTAGGAAATTGCGGTCCAACTTTCTGGCGAGGCCCAGCTCGAAGCTCTATGTGGGTTTTGTTTTTGTGGCGCATAGGCGGAGAGCGTGAACCTGTACGAGAAGTGTGTGCAGATTCATCATTGGGTTCTTTTCCTTCGGTGCCGCTTCTTTTTTTTTTTTTTTTTTTTTGGTTTTTTGTTTTTTTCCTCTAAGTTGAACAGTGAATAGGTTTGGAGAAGGGGGTGGTGGTCCTGGTGGAAAAGCCGTTTTCCCATTTTAACCTTGGGCTCAAGGAAGCGGCCCAATTTCGTCCCATAAAACATGACGGATCAACCCATTTAACGTTAGACTACTTCATTGTATACTAGCAAATGTAATTCTAAGTAGGCAAACCAAACAATTATATAGCCATACTTTAATCATCAGGAATGCATATTCTCAAATTAACATATCCACTTTAAAAAAAAAAAGACAACATTAGTTTAAGATATGACATTTCATTAAATAACATTAATAAAGATATGACATTTCATAAACTAAATATGGCATTGTTTGGCAATTATTTAAGAGTGAAATTATGATAGTCATTGTATTAGTGGATATAGAATAACGAATTATATTAATTGTTTGACTAGCATATTCAATTTGCGGTTTATCAAACAAGCGTTTGATAGATAGCAAAATTTATCGAATCACGATTTGCTGATAACATGTTGTAAATGGAGATCCTTC
>CACSLK010013932.1:589618-609897 GCA_902706635.1 Striga hermonthica | reverse complement strand
TCCATTAAAAAAAAAAAAATTCACGCCCCGTAAAGAATGATTTTAAATGCATTTCGTAACAAGGAAAATGTTTTCGAGGAGATAGAGATTGACCACCGCAGTCATCTGACGTGCACATGCTACGTGTCTCAATATCAGAAAGTCACCGTGCCAGCAAGGCGACCACAACAAAAGTTTACTCCATTCAATTTACGATTTTACCCCTCCACTCCTCGTTAAATTCCCATCTTTCCCGACCACCATAAAAAGGGGGCAAATCCCACAGAGCCTACAGTATTTCGTCTGCTTTTCACAATTTTCTGTAAGATTTACACTCCGATAATTAGCCGGAAAACAAAAATCGCCAATGAGATATCAATCTCCGACGAGAGCCATGTCATCCTTCAAAGTCGTGTTGATATCCACCAGCGTTTTATCCGCGGCAATCGCGCTGAAATTCTCGGCTCCGGCCATCGTGGATCTCGCCGAGTGCTTGCCGTCGGTCTACAATGGCATCGTTTCGTGGCTGAGGCCGCCGTACCTATACCTCGTCATAAATTTCATAATCATCACCATCGTCGCCTCCTCCAAGCTCCAGTCGGGGAAAGACAACGGCGCGCCGCCGCCGCCGGACGATGCGAGTACCGTGGCTCAGCTGCAGCTGCAGCCGCAGCCGCAGCCAGTGGCCACTAAAAGTATTCCGGCGGACTACCTGACGGAAGAGTACAAGTACGACGGCGGAGCTCCAAACGAATCGAGTGGTTACAAGGTGGAGCAGGGGAAAGGATCGGAGCTCGAATCGCTCGAGCGCGCGGATGCGAGCAGTGGAGTGCCGCCGTCTGCGGCCGACGGCGATGAGTCTACGATGGACAAGTCGAGCAATAAGGAGAACGAGTTCGTGATCGCGAAGTCCACGTGGGTGGTCATTCCCGATAACAGAGGCTCGTCGGGAAACTCTCCGTCGAAGCCTCCGGCTTCTGCGAGGTTCGGCCACCGGAGAAATGTGAAAGTCAGCCCCGAAGGTATGAGTTCTATGTCTTATCGATTAAATTTTTCAATGAACCAACGTAGCCTTTACTCGCCGGGAATATGAGGTGGGAGAGACTACGGTAGTTATTCGCCGGAGAGTAAGAGGAAACAAATAAAAAAATAAAAATAAAAAGTACATTTCGAAATTCGTGAACTAGGGTAGCTAGCTGGCGAAAATGTTACCGTTGGAGATGTGGTAGACGCCAATCTAATGTGTGTCAGTTCACGAATTAAGCGTGTACCCACAGTAGGATCCTTAAGGTTAAAGAGATCGGATTTTTTTATTAGGCCCGTTGTTAATGGGTCACACTCATCTAAATGGGCCCTATTATGGCCGTAACAATAAGGCCAGTGAGTCTATTGGTAGACTGACCTACTGGGCATTGTCATTTTTTAATGTCCAAAATGCCCGATTATGCTATTGGTACAGGCCGCCAGAATTTGAAACGATAAGCCCAACCCATTGCTTCGATTGACGTCATTTTTGCATAATTATTTTACTTTATTATTTGGTGTTGCAGAATTTTTGTTCAAATTTTTTCCATCCTTAAACGTATTATTTGGGAGAGAGAGCATCGTTTTTAACAGTCCAATCCATGCATACATCTGTAAAATGTATGCAAGTGTGTATGATTGAGTTGTTAAGACACAATGGAAGTTGGGTCGAATTGCTAATGGAAGACAATAGGTCTATCAGATAATCATACTTTTCGAACTGATATACATACATATTATTAATTTTGCAGCAGCATGCTTTAAAAATACATCTCCAAAATGTGAGCTGTGTGTGATTGAATTATTAAAACCATGGAAGTTGGGTCGAATTGTTGATGGTAGACGACATGGCAGACAACGGGATAATCATACCATTCGAACATATATGCATACATATTATTAAACTACACTAGTTTACTCTAAAAATAAAATTAAATAAACGTATGACATTGTATTATTTCGTGGTGGTTACTATGAATGATTTCTCGTCATCAGGCGTGAAGACGGTGTTGGGGGTGTCGAGACCCAAGAGGCACGACACACTGGAGAGCACATGGCGGACGATAACCGAGGGGCGCCCCGTCCCCATAACCCGACACCTCAAGAAATCCGACACTTGGGAGCGCGACAACCACCGCGGGGGGCCGCTGGAGAAGACTCCGCCGCCAAAGACGATGAAGAAAGCCGAGACCTTCACTGACCGTACCAACAGTAGGAGCCCATCCTCCGGCAAGCTCCGGCGAGAGGCTTCCCCGAGTCAGGATGAGCTGAACCGGCGGGTCGAGGCTTTCATCAAGAAGTTCAACGAGGATATGAGGCTGCAGAGGCAGGAGTCGCTCAACCAGTACATGGAGATGATCAACCGTGGGGCCCACTAGACTAGAGTGGGCTTTTTTGGGGCAAATGGGTTTGGGTTTCGATTTTGGTTTTATTTTTTGTGCTGTAGGAAAAAAGTGAGCTCGAGATGTATGAAAATTGGATTACAAAAATAGGAAAATTCTCTCTTCTCTAGAGAAGTGTGTGTTCAAATGTTTTTTCTTTCATATTATTGGTTCATCTTGTTCTTTATTTTTTTGTTCTTTTTCAGAAAAAAAACACTTGTGTGCAGACTGTAGAAACTTTCTCGAACACAAAAAGGTCCACAATTTACAACATACAAAGCCTTCAGTTGTTGATATACAACAAACAAAGCCTTGAGTTGTTGACTACCTTTAAACCAACACTTGACCATTCATGAGAAGCACAAGCTTTGTGTTGCTGGAAGAATTTATAAGCAAGTAACATGAATTGCTCACTGAGCATCAAGTAATATGAATTCAATCACCATAGACACAAAAAAATGTTGCTCATTGCTAACTGAATCAATCATAAAGATGTTTAGCAAACTTAGTCCTCAGGGTCTTGGTCTCGGATTTCGAGTTTTTTTCCACTCTTTTCTCACTCTTAGCTATTGCTCTAGCTACGGCCTTCATCTTACGTGCATTTTGTGATCTTTTCATGGGTCTCCCCTTCTTGGTCTTCCTGCATTTTTAGATAATAATTCAACCTTAGGATATTTCCATGCGATCGGGCATATATGTATTCATCAAAGATTCTATCATGCGCGAAAAAATTAATTTCTTCAGCCCAATATTACACAATATTAGATAGGTATCTTTCAAGGGAATAATAAACGCGTAAATAGGAGATGGTGATGATGCCATTTCAAAGTGCATATACATAACATTTCAATATCATAAGTATATCAAAGCAATGTTCCTTTAAAAAAACACAAGTAATGCAGTAAAAAATCTAGCAGCTCATGTGAGCGGGTTCTGTAAAATTATGATCGGAGCACATTGCATTGCCTAATAATAAGGAACCCGATTATCAGAAACACAAATCAAAATATCGATTCAGTAAGACGAGCAAAACCCACACATCCTTGGACAAAAGTTTATGCCTTCAGCAAAAAATCCACTTCAAGCACACAAATTACAGAACAAAATTTTCACAATTCAATTCCATGTCCCATGAACACATCTAAAGTTACTCAATAATTGGAACTTTAACAATTCAGATTATTTTCACCCTCAGAGGTGGAAACTTACACATCTATGCACCTATGCATTATAAGCTTAAAAACAGAATAATATAGAACCACATAATTAGGCAAAAATGTAAAACATTAGCTGACCTGAGAGCTCCGACAACAGAAGCACCGGAAGCCGCCGTCTCCGACGTGTCCATAGCTGAAGAAAGAAAAAAGGTCTCAGAAACTAAAACAAGTTCTGATTTTTTCCGTTTACAAAACCTGAATACGAAAAAATCAATATAATAACGAAAAAGGCGCATCAAATCGAAAGGAAGTAAAAATTTAAATTACACAAAGTATAACAAATGGGCTCCAACCTTGAGCTTCGTCCGTCGTGGTATGATCGGCGACGGCGACATCCACGGCCATCTCATTCGATGCGTTTTTCTTCTTCTTGTTTCTGTTCTTCGCCATGGATGAAATTCGAGGTCTTTTAGGGTTTTTTTTTGCCCTTTTGAGTTCTGAAATCTGTTTATAGTTTCAAAACCCTAACGATAAATTTGACATGTTTCGTGTTGGGCCCTTGTGTGGGTTTGTACTTTTACGTGAGTGTCCATTGGGCCAGAACTATATTGGTTGGGTCTGATTTATAACATGGACAAGTGGACTTAAGAGTAACTTATTATGGGCTTTGTTTAGTTAAACTTGTACTAAATTTGGTGCCTGTCTAGGTAACTGGTTATTAACTGTTTTTTTAGGCTACCTTTATCCGTGATCCAATGAGTGGATCACACTCACGATAATAAAAAAAAAAAAAAAAATGGGTCATCAACTTGAGCGACCTAGGTCACATTGCGACTTCGGGTCGCGACCGGTTATTGGGGAAAAATTGGACAATTGTCCCATTTTTATTGGACAAATGTATTTTTTTGGTTTCTAAAAAAAATAAAAAAACATACGAAAATTTATATTTTTTCATTCTCTACAAATAGAGGCCACACTTCATATATTTTAGAAAACAATTACAATGTTTTAATCAATTAAAATAAAATAAATATTTAGGTTGAGTTGGGTTGGAGATAAAGATAAATTAGGTTGAAAGATTGAGTTGTGTATGTGAAGGAGAGAGAAATATTTTTTTATTATTAAGTTGAGTTGGATTAGGTTGGAGATAAAGATAGTCTAGTACAGGAAAAGGAGGCCAAACTTAATTACGCTGATATCAACACGTTTAATGGCGGATCCAGCCTAGTTTGTTGGGGGTCACATGCCCCCAACAAATTGAAGATGCTAAAGAACAATACTGAAAATGCTAAAGAACAATTCATGCCAGAGTAGACCCGAGATGGTGAATTGGGGAAGGGATTAGGGCCATAGTATCATGGGCCCCCATTACATAAATGTCCTGGATCTGCCGTTGATTACACGTTTATGGGGTACGACACCCTTACCACATCATGAACAGTCAAGTCCTCACACTTGAGGGAGGGACATCCAAATGCTGAACTCCGCCAAATCCTTGCGCCGCAAGGTAGGCCAAAAAATAGGCAACAAAATTCGCTTCCCGATAACTATACTGTAAAACCTTGCACGGTCAAGGCCAACCTAACAGCTCTCGTAGAATCTCCTTGTGGATGCCACATCCACCTTCTTGTTTGATGTTTCTTCTTGTTTTTTTGCTGTTGACAAACGCCAACATGGAAGAATAATATGGACATATTAGGATTACGTGGGATTAGGTACACAGTAAGATCACACGGCCCCAATTGTACGGATTGATGTCGGTATCTGTATGTCCTAAACTGCACAGGGGTCCCACCTTAACCGTTATTACTTACTATCTTATTTAGTCAGTTAATTACAGTTTATTCATTTCTTATTTGTTCCTTTAACTAATACAATACTCGTGTACTATGTACTTGTTAAAAATTTATATTTAAAATTAATTAAATAATAATAACAACAAATGTTGTTTTAGTTTTTAAATACTTTTTGAAAAAAATATATCTTTATTTATTAATAAAATGACACTATCATTTACACGACTTACCATCTTATATTATATATATATATATATATATATATATATATATATATATACATATATATATCAGATAACAAGTTTGTTTGTAGTTAAGATTATTTAGATTTTTAATTAATATTAATCGGTAATTTAATTTAAATAATAAATAAACAAAATTATTCATTTATTTTGTATGTATAATATACATGTCAAATTCAAACTCGTCAATACGTGATTAATTTTATCTATTAAATATAAAATTTGTTAATAAATAAAAAATTACTAAATTTCAAATATATTTATAATTTAAGTTAGTAAATTTATTATAATTTAAAAAATAATTGAAAAATACTTTATAAATCTCGTCTACAATATGAAATAGTATTAAAACATAATTAATGGTATTAAAAGAGACCATAAATATTTAATAAATCATTCTTAGCCTAGTTACTTTTGCATTGGGAATAAATTAAAATTAATCCAAGTCAAACAACAAAGTTTGAAAATTTGCCACACATAATCCTGAAACGTGGTAGCCTGCCACTTAGACTCGGCACATTCAGAAGTTATATATAGGGAAATTTAATCCTCATAGTATGGCATTAGCCCGCATTATAATAATAATAATTTCATTATATTCTATATATTAGTACAACATACATGAGTATATACGGGTGCTATTTAAAAAAATTATATTGAAATTCTTAAAATATAATTTAAATATATTTTTTTTATTCAAATTTTAAGTACCTTTAAAAGATAACTTCATATTTAAAATGAAAAATTTCACTTATAGGATTTGCCAGAGTTATATTATAATAATTTGTTTAATTTATATGTAATGAATATATATATGACTTTTTGAATTGATGATATCTAGTTTTATTAATTTTTAATTAGTATTCATATATGATTTACTTTTAAAAAAAAAAAAAATTATTTATTTATTTTATATATGCGATATGGATATCAAATTGAAGATCGTCGAAAGATAATTATTTTTGTATATTATATATAATCTAAAATAAATTGAAAAAGTTATTATCTTTTAAATATATTTATAATTTTTTTAAGTAAAGTATTTCATAGTTTTAAAAGTTATAATAAGCATGTATAAAATTCTTAATGGCCCCGTTTGGAAAATAGCGGATTGAAGATAAATTAGCGGATTGGACGTAATTGAGAGGTTTGACCCGTCAAGTCCGCTATTGAGCCTGTTTGGTAAATAGCTTATTTGATAAGTTTTTTGGGCTTAAAACTCTAATTTATAAAAAGCTCATTAGAGCAGCGTTTTGGGGATAGAGGATTCACAAAAATCATTTACTTGAAACTTTTTAATTTGTATTATTTATTTTACAATCTACGTTGATTTATGGTGCTAATAAATAATAATATGTCATCCATATGATTAATTTATCTAGAAAAATGTAAAATCCATAACTTCTTTATCAAGTGTTAGTAAATTTAAAAAGAAAAATAGTATATTTATAAATTACCAACTAAAGAATATTAAATGTTTTAATATATTTATTATTAAAAGAATACACCCTAAATAATAAAATATCTTTATTGATCATTTTGTAATGTGAAACAGCTATAAGCTTTCAGCTATTTACCAAACACTACTTTATAAACCGCTAATGCAATCCGCTGGTCAAATCAGCTAATAATATAATCCGCTATCCGCTGATACAATCCACTATCCGTTATCCGTTGATCGCCAAAAACCAAACACGTAATAAAAAATCGACACACGAAACACTGTAAATCAACATTGTACGATCGGAAATTCAACAAATAAATCATGAAGCATAAAAAATCGACACATAGGATCGGGACATTCGACATTTATAGAAAGGGATATATGTAATAAAGTAATACACTTCAATCTACCACACTTTATCTTCATTTTATTTTTGTAGTATAATGATTTTCTTTTGTTAATTTTTTTTTTATGTACATTAATGGTTAATGTATATTATATTTGAATTAATGTTTGAATTTTCTAAGATTGATTATATATTTTTCCTCTAAGTGCCATAAAAATACGGATTCATTTTCAGGCATGAGATATCATTAATGATTATAATCTTCTTATGCATACACAATTTCTCTGCATGCGGGGATGTTGATTTTGGTATCAACAAGTCAACCATTATCTTTTCCTTTCAGAACATTTTTATTAATACCCCTATATATATTAATACAGAATGCGCTGAGCCTACGTGACTACTTCTGGTGCTTCGGAATTCTATGTGGCAAAATTACATGATTCGTTATTAGGCTTGGGTAAATTTTAATTTAATTCTAAATCAAAAATAATTAGCTTCGGATTACTATAAATATATTGATTATTTATGGTCATGTTACATGTATTAATTGTATTTTAATATAATTCCTTATTATAACTATTGAATTGTATATATATTTTAAAAGTTAATAACTTTTGTATTTTTTATCAGTTTTACATATGTAATATATCAAATTAATATTCTTTTGATAAGCTTCGATTTAACATCCAAATTGTATGTATAAAAAAAATAATTTATATTTATCTTTATAAAAATAATAAAATTATTTTTAATATTAATTAGAAAAATAAAATTATTTATCAACTAATATATTTATATTTCAAGTAGTTATATGATATAAGTTATAAAAACTAATATAATATAACACATGTAAGTCATAAGTAACACATATCATTTTAAAATATATAGTAATATATTTTTTTTTGTAAAAAAGTAAACGAAATTTAATATAATTTTCTCATTAATTTTAAAATTTAAAAATAATTTTTTAACAAGCACCCGTGTAATACACGAGTATTGTACTAGTATTAATATAAACATAAATAAAAGTAATTTGTATTAGCATTTGTTTAGCTATTAACTAATAGTGATAAAAAATTATAATAACTAATTTGAAGCAATAGTGTACTATATGCACGATTTTGTAATAAATATTTCATAAATAGAGGTTTAACCACTAAAAAAAAAAAATGATGAAATTTCAACGGAAATATATTTTAATAGAATTATTCTAATGGATATTTCAATGTTATTATTTCTGTTGGAATTTTTCAATGTATTCCAACAGACATTCCAACAAAAATATTCCGTTGGAATGAGTTTTCCCGGTGAATTTTGACGATTCCAACAATAGTATTCCAACGGGGGTAGAAATAAAAATTCCAACAAAAATTGCATATTACAACGGTAAATAGCTTGTTGGAAATATAGTCGTTGGACTCATCAAATTTCATCTAAAATTCTAATGAAAAACAAATCCAACGTAAGCTATAATATCCGTGAAAATTATATTAAAATGTATTACCATAGAATTTTCCGTTGGAATATAATAATTTTTTTTAGTGAAGTGATATGGCTAACAATTTGTATGGGAAATTTATAATGAACTCTATTTTAAAAATATCATTTATATAGTCATTTATTTATTTTTTAAAATAAACTATCGTAAAAAAAAATGGTCAATAATATTTAAATGAATTTCAATCGGTTGCAATTCAAACACATAACTACGTACGCAAGTGTCCAAATCAGTCAATTGACAAGACGTGCCAAACTTAATCCCACATCCACATTTTTTTTTAATTCTTTTTATATTTTATTATTAAAATATTATTCATTTTATTTTTATTAAACTGCTTTTCAATTTCAATTCTCAACGGTTTTCATTCCCAAAAAACCATTTTCAAATTATCCATTGTTTTTTCCCCTTCAAATTCATCATAATAACTCCTCCTAAAATCCTCCCTAAAAGCTTCTCCGCCAAAGCAAGGACAAGCTTTTTACGCATTTGTCGTGTCTAATTCAGACAGTCATCCGAGGTTCTCATCTCCTCCATTAATGCAACCTCTGCGAGGTTCATGAGCAATTGTTTTCCTTTTCTCTTTCCTTTTTTTTTTTTTTTTTTCTTCTTCTCCCTCAAGAAGCGCCGGTTTCATATATGCTGCGAGTTCAATTGTGCTCCCAATTTGGTTTCTCAATTTCTACCAACATGGAAAATTTTGCGTTCGTTGAAGAGTGAATTTGATTTCTAAGGGGCCCTCGAAAAGTTTGTGTCTTTAAGGTGAATTTGATTTCTAAGGGGCCTTCGAAAAGTTTGAGTTTTTAGGGTGAAATTTGATTTCGAAGGGGCCCTCGAAAAAGTTTGAGTCTTTAGGTTGAATTTTGATTACGAAGCCCCCCTCGAAAAAGTTTGAGTCTTTAGGGTGAATTTGATTTCCAAGGGGCCTTCGGAAAAGTTCAGAGTCTTTAGGATTTTTCCTTTTGCATTTAGGGTTCTAAGCTTCTAGCCTCAAATAGCAATGCCATGTTAGGCATTGTGTGGAAAGATTCTTGATTTTCATTTGAGGGTTTTGAGGTAAGAACACGCCCAACAAAGAAAAAAGCAAAAAAATAAAAAATAAAAAATGTTGTCAATATCACCTAATTCTATAGCTCGAAGCTCGTTGGAGGAAATGCTTGATTCCCTCCGCCAAAGGGACGAAAACGAGAAGCCAAAGGACATCCCACCGGCACTCCCTGCACGGCCCAAGCCCACCTCGCGGGCCCGACTTCCATCCGCCAAGCGGCCATTGCCCACGAGTTTAGGAGTTGGGGATTTTGGGCCGGGCTTTAAGGCATCTTTAAACGCTAATTTGAAGGATGGCTCGAAAGGGACTGTTCGGAACAGTTTCGGGGCTAAAAAGGTGAAGGGGGTTGAACCAAGGGAGTCGCCATATCTTAATTCGGTATCGGAAAAGAAAGTAGACGAGGAAAAGTTGGTTGGAAAAGACGAAGTGAAGCTTGCTTGCTCGACAAATGGGTGTTTCCCTAAGTTTAGGGAGTCTGAGTGGGATGACAATCTCGGATATTTCATTAATAAGGTAGAGAGAACAAGGTTCCTTTTTTCTTGTCTGAATATTTTTATGTCCGAGTACTTTTGTTTTCTCATAGTCGTGGGTAGGGTGGAAGTTCTGTTGTTAGTTTATGTTGAAGAAATGAATATATTTTTGACATACTTTGTTTAGGTTTTTTCGTGCACTACATTACACGACATGCTGGAGGCAGTGTGTTAAAAGTATAATCATAGAGCCACTATTTTTTGGGTTATTTTTCTCGATTTTATGTGATAAAATGGTGGGTGTTTATGTTTCTCATCTTAAATGTTTTCCAGAGACTTCGTGTATGGTGTCGGCAAAATAACGGCCCATGGGAATCGGGGCAGATACAATCAACTTCAGGGCAGAAGGCTTCTGTTTTGCTGTCGGGTGGAAATGTTAGTTCATATGTTTGGTTTTATCTTATTAGTATTTAATTATTTATCTTGATACTGCAGAACTTTGAGGTGGGGATTTTTGAATTTATTCTTTCTGTCATATTTATAGGTCGTGACAGTTCCCAAACAGAATCTCCTACCTGCAAATCCGGACATTCTTGAAGGGGTAGATGATCTTATAGAACTAAGTTACTTGAACGAGCCTTCAGTTCTTCACAATCTTCAGTATAGATATTCAAAAGACATATTATATGTAAGTCGTGTTTCAAGCGATAAATTTATATTATGTACGATTAATTCTAGCTCACAATGCTTTTCGAGTAATTTGTTGTTTGTTCCTGCTATTCGTAGAGTAAAGCAGGCCCTGTTTTAGTAGCAGTCAATCCTTTCAAAGACGTGTCGCTATATGGAAGTGACTTTATTACAGCTTATAGACAGAATCTTCTGGACAGCCCACATGTGTATGCTGTTGCTGACAAAGCTTACAATGATATGATGACTGGTACTTTCAGTCTCTGAATCCTTAACTGTTGACTTTCTCAGGCTGATGTGTTAAATTTCTTTTGTTTTTCCTTTTCTTTTTTTCTGTGAATTTTGCAGATGAAATAAACCAGTCCATTATCATAAGGTTTGTTGCCATGTTTTTGTCTCTTCGTTTCATTTTCTTTATTCAGCTCGGCAAAAATTTAAATTCATGCCCCGGTTATGTTTTCGTATTTAAGAATATATTGTTATGGTTTGTAGTGGGGAGAGTGGTGCTGGGAAGACTGAAACAGCTAAGATTGCCATGCAATATTTGGCTGCACTTGGCGGAGGTGGTGGAGGAATAGAATCTGAGGTCCTCCAAACGAGCTGTGTTCTAGAAGCCTTTGGTAATGCTAAAACAGCCAGGAATGATAACTCCAGCCGATTTGTGAGTGTTTTCTGTCAAATCGTACATTATCCTTTGGCAGTCAATGCGTAATTCTGTGGCTTAATGGTATTTTGAAATTGTTGGCAGGGAAAGCTGATCGAAATCCACTTTAGCGCTACTGGAAAAATATGTGGTGCTAAAATACAGACTTGTAAGCATGCTTGTATTTGCCAAGTCGAATTTCCAGAAGATTAATATTTGTTGAATTGTTAACTGACTTTCTCAACAATTTGTGCATATTAAACACCTTTTCCTGAACCAATGGCATAGTCCTCCTTGAAAAGGTCAGTTTATTCATCTCAATTTATGTTGACTCTGATTCTCTAGTCGTTATCATGTTTGTGAATTAATATTTTGGTGTAAAATATCTTAATGAATCAGTCGAGAGTTGTTCAGTTGGCCCAAGGAGAGAGATCATACCACATTTTTTATCAGCTTTGCGCTGGGGCGTCTTCTGATCTCCGAGGTCTGTTTTTGTTTTAATTATTTTTATTCAGTTTCTGTTGTTATTGTTGTTATTATTATAACTATTTTTATGATCGCTTTCATAATTATCCGAAGCTCGTTTTACGGGAGAGACTTATGTGGTATTTGGGATGTGCCGCTTATTCTGGTGTAGCATTCTTCTGTGTGTTCATATTGTTTAAGCATGGAATATGAGCAAAAAATATTAAGAACTTATTTTGATAAATTACCTTAATGATTTTCAGTCACAACTTCACAATCCGTTTTTCGTTTTCAATGAATAAATCAGTAGTCAGTGAAGCAATATTTTATCAAATTGTTAATCAAATTGTTTGAATCTACTTTGATCCATGGCAGTATGATGAGCAGAACTTTCCTGTATTTGTTCCTATTGTTTTGATAGACATGACCTTCTTTTTTCCCTGCAAGACTTTCATTAAAAAAATTAATGTTTTCTTTTGCTTACCTTGTGGTTTATTTGCATCTTTTCAGGTAGGTTGAAGTTGAAAAGGGCTTCTGACTACAGTTATCTAAATCAAAGTGATTGCTTGGAAATCCATGAAGTTGATGATGCTCACAAGTTTCATATGCTTATGGTAACGTCCTATAATGTTTCGATTTGACTATCCGTTCTTGCTGTTAGAGAGGTTTTTTAATCATTAACTATTATTTATTTATTTATTTTTCAGGAAGCCTTAAATACCATCAGAATCAGCAAAGACGATCAAGAGCATGCCTTTGAGATGCTTGCTGCAGTTTTGTGGCTGGGAAATATACAATTTCGTGTTGTTGATAATGAAAACCACGTGGAGGTCATTGATGATGAAGGTAGCTATTTTGTTATTATAATATTAGAGACATCATAATCTATTATTAAGAACATTTGTTGTACTCAGTTTAAGTTGGAACTGTTGTATCTTAATTTTGCCGAGTTCTTTTACTCGATATCAATTTCCCATTAATTTATCTACAGCTGTTATCAATGCTGCTGGCTTGCTCGGCTGTGCTACTCATGACTTAATGCTTGCCCTATCAACTCATAGCATTCAAGCTGGAAAAGATAAGGTTGCCAAACGGCTCACTCTACAGCAGGTTAGTATTTTATAATGGTTGTGCACTATTTATTGAACTGCAAAAAGTTCTATAATGTTCTTTCATCTTCCTTAATATTAGGCAATTGATACAAGAGACTCGTTAGCTAAGTTCATGTATGCGAGCTTGTTCGACTGGCTGGTAGAACATGTCAATTACTCACTTGCGATTGGAAAACAGCACACTGGAAGATCCATAAGCATACTAGACATTTACGGTTTTGAATCTTTCAAGGTATACATACAGAGATTTTTTTTAGTTTTTTCAGGTACTGATAATATAGTAATATTCAGATGTGTCTCATAATCATAATTTTTTCTCCCTTTTTTATGGTTTTTAGAAAAACAGCTTCGAACAGTTCTGCATAAATTATGCTAATGAGAGACTCCAGCAACATTTTAACCGACATCTGTTCAAACTTCAGCAAGAGGTAAGACTCATATGGATAAAACTTTAACCGGTTGTAAATAACTCTCCATATGGATAATCTTTCTCTGCTTTTTGTGTCTGCTAGCTTTTTTCTTTCTTATATATGTGTGATTTCAGGAGTACGAATTAGATGGAATTGATTGGACAAAAATAGAGTTTGAAGACAACCAAGACTGCTTGGATCTCTTTGAGAAGGTATCTCTTTACCGATATAAGTACCTATGCAAATGCATGGAAGACGTGACAAATATAATAAGCTGTGTGTAAAAAAAATAAAAAGAGTTATCTAATGACTTTATTCAACATGGTCTTGTTTTAACAGAAACCTCTTGGGCTGATATCTTTATTGGATGAAGAATCACATTTCCCCAAGGCTACAGATTTAACCTTTGCAAGTAAACTTAGGCAGCATTTGGACTCGAATAAATGCTTCAAAGGAGAAAGAGGTGGAGCATTCAGCATTCGCCATTATGCTGGAGAGGTATAGATTCACATATCTTTTACACCTTTGTGGAAAAAAAAAAACCCTGTACCAAGATTCAAATTTTTGGATAAACTTGCGTTATCATCATGTTAATTTTAAACATTGAAATCGATACAGAGCACGTTTTCTTAATGTGTTTGTTTTTTTTACGAAATGCCTTCTTTAGGTTCTTTACGACACAAAGGAATTCTTGGAGAAGAACAGAGATCCACTGCATACTGAAATAATTCAACTCCTATCTTCATGTACAAGCCATTTGTCACAATTGTTTGCTTCCATGCTTAGAGAGTCCCAGGCACTGGCAAGCCCATCGATCAAGTTAGGATTTTTATCTCGTCAGAAACAAAGTGTTGCTACAAAATTCAAGGTGAATAATAATAGTCTTGCTCGTTCAGACATAATAATGCTCCTCTCGAATAGATTTTCTTTTTCTGCGCAATGTTGGGCATCTTAAAGACTTTCACTTTAATGCAGGGCCAACTGTTTAAATTAATGCAGCAGCTCGAAAGCACAACCCCACATTTCATTCGTTGTATAAAACCGAACGGTAAGCAAATTCCCGGTGCCTTTGACGAAGGTCTTGTGTTAGAACAGCTTAGATGCTGTGGAGTACTCGAGGTCGTGAGGATATCGAGATCTGGGTACCCTACTCGGATGACTCATCAAGAATTCACAAAACGGTAAAAATTGCTGGAATATTTTTCGTTTTTCGTTTCATCACACTTTCTTATGGTTAATTTGGAGTTTGGACATTTATTTATAATTTACTATGATTTGCATGAATTTTTTCAGGTATGGATTTTTAGTTCCTGAAGAAATTGCATGTCAAGATCCATTAAGCACATCGGTTATCATTCTGCAGCAGTTTGGTATCCTCCCTGAGATGTATCAAGTCGGTTATAAAAAATTATACTTCCGAGCAGGACAAGTGAGCATTTTCTTCTGTTATTCTTCTTCTTTTATGGAATATTTAAAGTATCTGCTCAAGTTAGTCAAATTTTATGTTTTCAGATCGCTGCTCTGGAAAATGTGAGAAAACAAGTTCTACAAGGTACTCTTGAGGTGCAAAAGTGCTATCGTGGTCATCGTGCTCGTCGATATTTTAACGAACTCAAGGGAGGAGTGGTAACATTACAATCATGTGAGGATTTTATTTATTTATTTTTCTTTTTTTTTTTTCTTACAACATCGATGGAATCTCAGATTTTTATATTTGTATTTTGGTGACAATTAAATATATACCTGCAGATATCCGTGGGGAAATCGCAAGAAAGGACTATGATTTCTTGCTTCGGTTGAAAAACGAGGTTGCTTGCAAGAAGCTAGATGAGCAGCTAATGGCAGTTGTGCAAATACAATCTGGTAAAGCTTTCTAACCTGAAATTCAAATTCCTAATTCAAATTCAAATTCATATTCAACCTATTATTATGCAGTAATTCGCGGATGCTTGATAAGAAGGCATTTTAGCAAACTTCGTAGCAGACAGCCGCATGTTACTAAATGGAAACCCGGCAGACGAATATCTGAAATCAAGGTAAAAATTTCATTTTTACAAAATTCTTCAAGTTCAAACTGTAGTATATTTTTTGAAATGAGTTTGTACTTTTATTTTGCTTGAGAGCAGGACTTGCCGCCAGAACTGTTGCCTTCGGTTGTTGAAGAGCTTCAAAAACGGGTAACAATGGCTGAGATGACAATCGCACGAAAGGAAAAAGAAAATGCGGCCCTAAGAGAGCAAGTACAACAATACGATGCACGGTGGTCTGAATATGAATCGAAGATGAAATCCATGGAGGCCACGTGGCAAAAGCAGATGCAATCTTTACAAGTGAGTTCAAAATATAACGAATTTTACCAGACAAATAATTTTGTAACTCTTTTTTCTTTCTGTTCTTGCAGTTGAGTTTAGCTGCAGCGAAAAAAAGTCTCGGCTCGGACAATACTAACGCTCGACCAGAAAAGATTAGTGGGGCCCAAACACCTTATTATGATTCAGAAGATGCATATTTAGGACCTCAAACTCCAATTGCTACAAACGAAGCTCGATTCTTGAACAACAATGATATCGAGGCTGCTGAAAGTGGAGAAACTAATAATGTTGTCTTAAATCCAGTCAGCCCTCTCGCCAGAGAGTTTGAAAGCAAAACACATAATTTCAACAGTGAAGCCCACACAATTGTTGATATCAAGACAGGAAATAATAATAATATGGCTTCGGGGAATCTTGTAGAGGAACTGAGAAGACTTAAACACAATTTCGAGACGTGGAAAAGAGATTTCAAGGCTCGGTTAAGGGAAGCAAAGGCGAAGCTGCACAGGCTCGGGCATGCTGATGGGGAGAAACATATTCGCAGGAAATGGTGGGAAAAGAAAACGAAAATATTCTAGCATCATCAATCAATCTTCCGAGTTTTTTCTCTTTTAACTGGCCTTTTTTTTCACCAAAAGTTGTGATTATTTTTCAGGAACAGTATTGTTGCCTCACAAAAGCGGTTTGGTTTGTGCTAGTGTATGTGTGTAACTATATAATACGTAGTCGATATTTTGTTGTTGTGTGGAAGGAGCAACAGTCCCCCCTGATAGTTTAAGCGGGACACGAGCTGATTTGCTGTACAGTGTTTAGAGTTTTAGCTGGAACTTGGATGTAGTTTAGTGTTGGAGAAAAACTTGGAAGAGAAGTGTTTGGCAATTGTACCAGGTTTTTTCAAAACATTGTAAAGAACCAAGAATATATGGCAATTGTACCAGGTTTTTTCAACAATGCAATGAAATAGGCCTTGTGTGTGTGTTTTTTTTTTTTCAGTCATAATAATGTAAAATCCAGGAAAAAAAGCTACCCCATTTTAAATTTCTTGAACTTTTATCTGTCAGGTTCATGTTCGGCTCGTTCACATTGATAAACAAGTCGGGTTTAGCTCGTGTATATAAAGGCTCTAGCCCGAGCTCGAGTATTAGAAGCTTGACCTCGATCTATTTTCAGCTCTGAGTGTTCGTCAGAGACACCCAACCAATCCCTTAATTTTCTCACAACATCACTGAAAATCATAAACTAGAAACATATCAGTGGCTACTTGTTATCAGCAAAGATGAGTTTTTTTCTTTCTTATTTTTTTTTTTTCCACTAATTTGCATAAATGACAACTAGATTTTGAAATCCTTTTTATCATATTTGCGTTGCTGATCAAGAGAGTACACATAAATTCAAGATCTACACACACTCATGAACAAATTTATGATCCAGGCACAAATTTGGTGGCATATACCCAAGCATTATTAGCAACTGGGTTATCAAGATGGTCCAACAAGTTCTCCAAAGGCCCTTTCCCCGTAACAATCGCCTGCACGAAAAACCCGAACATCGAGAACATGGCCAGCCGCCCGTTCTTGATTTCCTTCACCTTGAGCTCGGCAAATGTAACCGGGTCATCCGCCAGGCCCAACGGGTCAAAATATTGCCCGCCCGGGTAGAGATCGTTGCCTTCCCCAACCCCATCCAAGCCGTTGATTCGGAACCCTTCGACAAGCCCCATAAGCACGACTTGAAAACCGAGGACCGCGAGTATGCTTTGTGCATGGACCAAGTTTGGGTTGCCCAAGTAATCGAGTCCACCCTCCGAGAATATTTGGGCCCCGGCCTTAAACCAAACGGGCTCCTTGAAGTCGACGTTGACCCATTTCTGGAGGACTTCTGGGGTTATGCACCCGAGGGCTCCGAGCATGGCCCACCTCCCGTGGATCACCTAAGGAGAAAGTCGGTTTTAACAAGGTGAGTCGAGCTATTTAGGTACGTAACTCTATTTTTTACGAACATACATACTTTCATTAGAAAATGTCGCATTTTTGGTCTAGATAGCATGACGGGTCGACCTGCCTAACCGTCAGGCTAACTCACCCAAGAATTTGTGCTCATGTTATTACTAGTTTTATTAGAAACGTACATACTTTCATTAGGCGTGTAACTCTTTTTTTACAAATGTATATACTCTCATTATGACTTGACTAACCGTTAGGCCGACTCCCCCAAGAATGTGCGTTCATGTAATTACTAGTTAACACAATAGATAATCCCATCAAATGAAGCAAATGTAAGATAAGAACATACAAAGAAAAACAAGAGCTAATAACTATATATAGTTATACCTCAAGAGCCCTGTTTTTAGCAAAGGCCTCGGGATCAGCCGACAATCCAGCCGTGTCCCAGCCGTAGTCACCGGGGAATTCTCCGGTCAGGTAAGACGGAGTCTGGGCTGAAAATGGGCCCAAATACTTGACCCGGTCCGGACCGTACCACAAATTCTTACTCTACAGTATACAGAAAGAAAAGATCACATTTTCTAGTTAGTAACTGCAAAATTTCTTCATTTTCCTTCACAGATAGACAAAAGATGTCAAAAAAAGAGAGGGTAAAACAGAGACAATTATTAATTTATTACCATAGTGAATTTGCCCTTTCCAGTGGGGATATCTTTAAAGGGATTGTAATTCTTGGTTTGGCCCAAAAACGGAGTTGCCCGGAGAACGGCGGTGGAGCTGGCGGCGGCGGCCATTGATGCCATTTTTTGCTATATTTATTATTATTATTTGTTTTCTTTTCTATTGCAGTGTGTGTAAGGAGAAGAGTAAAGGAGACAGACTTTTATGTTGTGAAGGTGAAGATTTTGGGTATTGAAAATTGTGGCTGATGAGAAATAGCAAGTGGGAAGCCAACCAATCACAAGGAGTTTAAAGATTTTGAGCATCTCCACCTCATATCTTTTTATCCACATTTTATCTTTGACAAAATGACACCAAACACACAAATTTTATTACTTGAAAATAAGGAAATTACATGTCAAATTATTTTTATTACTTAGCAATAAAACAAAAAAAAAATTGAAAATGTACTTGTCAACATTATTAAGGTCAATAACTATTTGAAATGTCATAATTAATAAGACTATACAAAATGACTACGTTCAGGATTGTTACGATTTTTGTCACATTATTTTTCGTTAGTCGCTACTATTTTAAGTTTCGATTATCTCTTTAAACTATCTGTTTTTCTTTCTAAATATTATTTTTATTTTTATTTTATAATTGAAAATGTTGTGCATAACAATTTTTGTATTATATACATAACTAATGTATAATTATTTATTAGTTTTATGTGAATATGAATTGGTAACATGTATAGTATATCTAAGATAAATGAAAAAAAAAAACATCACATTTCTTTAGGCCATGTCACGATATCAAATTTTGATGAAATTTATCTTTCTAGGTAGTTAACTATTTTGATGGAATAATGAAAAAATAATTCCACCACGTATAAATTTATCATTTTATGAGGACCCAAAAAAAAATGAAAAAACATAAAAATTGCGGTGAGCGTGGATCGAACACGCGACCTTCAGATCTTCAGTCTGACGCTCTCCCAACTGAGCTATCCCCGCAGCTTGCCTATTATTGGAACTATGTTTTCTAAGGCCTGATAAAAACTTCTCAGGCTGCAATTTCGAAGCAAAATGGTTGGTTACTCAAGATTCGTGATTCCGTTTTCTGCAACCTGTAATTTTCTTTTTTTTTCATGATCGAAGCCTAATTCTTGATTTTATTAGGCTCCTGATAAAGTTATCTCCGTAAAAGAGAGCTAAAATGGGTTTAGCAAATAACAGCAAGAAAGAGAACAATTGATGCAATTGTACGCCAACTTTGAGAATTACCGGGCCGAGACTTGAGGGAGTTTCGATGAGTTCGAGCAAGTCCAAGCCCAAATACTCGAAATAATGGAACCTCTTGGGCCGGGCCAGTAGTTGTAGCCGTTGAACGATTTTTCGTGCTTCCTTTAGTAACGGATAATGTTCCCATACCTACGGTGGGCACATGTTAATATGCCCACTGTTTATATGGCATGCACACATTGGTAATGTTTATATGTTCGAAAAAATATATCACAAATGTGTGCATGCCACATAAACAATAGACATATTAACATGTGCCCACCGTGGATAGGTGAGCATTATTCGTAACTTACTTCTCCAATAGCCATTCTACTAACTACAAAAACTTGGGGTTGATTTTATTATTATTATT
>CACSLK010013932.1:575765-589484 GCA_902706635.1 Striga hermonthica | reverse complement strand
TTTTTTTGGGATTGAATTTATTTCGGAAGTGACATTACTAGAGAAAATCGCTAAATTTCAATGACAGTATATTCCAACAACAATTCCAATATTAAACTTTCGTTGAAAAATTCCAAACGAAAATGTTCAGTTTTTCTTTGGAATTTCTATTAGATTTGATAATTTAAATGACATTTTTTTTTCCCAATTGTTTGGATTATTAACTAGAAGAAAAAAATAACCGAAATTGCATATTCCAACAAAAAATTATGTAACGAATTTCAACTAATATTGTAAGAAAATATTAATTCCAATAGAAGATTCGAGTCTCGACTATCGTTGGAGTATCCGTTGCATTTTCCAACGAAAGTTATATACATATGCATAAGATATATGAATAATATTTATTTGAAATAATTGGTAGACTACAGAACAAAAAGGAGGAAATTGCATGGAACCTGTGTTGTCCAGACTTATTTGGAATGAGTGAAGGGCCCCTTTTTCAGCCCTAATTTTCTTGCTTTTAATAAATATAAATAATATCTGTCCTTTTTGTCCTGCAACATTCTGCCAAAACTACCCTTAGATCATGATCTCATGCACATCATATTATTTCATCAACTTATAATGAAAAAAGGTGGCCATGACGCAGAAAACTCTTGTTAGGAGATTCACCCACCACTGTCAGATGTGCGACCCGGGTCGACCAACGGATTAGTCGAGGCATAACTCCAAATACCGTGGTTGTAGGCTAACAAAAGAAAAATAAAAAATAAAAAATAATGGTGGCCATGATACTTATGTACTACGTTACAATTAATTTCTTAATAAATGGATCGTTTTCGTAACTATCAATTGCAGAAAATACATATAATGAAGATATAATTAAGTTGTCACTGCTTGAAAGAGTAGTTTATTAGCAACTCGTTGACATAAATCTTACGTACCCATTAATAAACTGAGGGATAAAAACGGGTGTTCATCAAATCCAGAATCTTAATTAATATTTATCTATTTTCTTATTTTAGTGAAAATTTCACGTGTATAAATAAAGACAACGGATTATCTATTTTAAAATGGCATTTCTCACCCAAGAGCGTTTGAATGAGATGGCTTGGGTCTCTTTCAGCTTAATCAGTGGTCTTGTGTTCGAGCCCTGAGAATGCAGCAGTGTTAAAATTAAACTCTTGAAGGAGAGCTTCGCCGCCTTTGTGGTCCTACCCGGCTCCATTCCGGATTAGTCGGTTCCCCTGTGGACAGAAACCGGAAGGTCCCTGTACCAAAAAAAAATGACATTTCTCAATCTTATATATGTTCCAGAATAATGCTCTCATACTACGGTGGACACTATTAATATGTCCACTGCTTATGTGGCATTCAAACATTGATGATATTAATATATTCAAAAACTATATCACCAATGCGTGCATGACACACATAAGTGGATATATTAATATGTGTCCACCGTAAGTAGGTGAATTACTTATATATAAAAGTAATGACATTTGCTTATGCTTATTATATGATATAATAAACTTAAAGAATGAAATTGACAAAAAAATATATATATATATATATATATATGTGTATTCTAAAGATTTGGTTTTACAGTTGACAATTATCAGTTGTGATAATCAAATGTTTGTTCAGCCCAATTGTTAGATGACGCGTGTGAAATAGCTGGTTTAATTTATTTATTTTTTAAAAAAAAAATTAAAATAAAAATAAAAAAACCCCCTATATATATATAACCCACGGTCAAGTAGTTGGTTTAAAAATCATAATCTCATCAATGATATTGATATGACTCTCCAACAATCACTATGCTTAGATAAAGATGAAGTTCAATTTTCTATCTTTGTTATTATTATTCAAACATTTAATAACATTGAATGATATGTTTATTCAGAAACTTATTGAATTGTTGAAATTGCATATATATTTCAAGTATATTAATGTACAATCTAGAGATCATCATGGATTGTAAGCCAATCTTGATAAGTTGATAAGTCGGTCTGAAATTAGATTGACCCTCACAAACCTTGGTCTTATAAATTGATATTTTTCTCAATTTTTTTTTATTTTTTTTTCAAAATTGGTCCTCTATATTGTCCCTAATTTTTATCTACGTTAAAAATAAAATGAGACCAAAATGGAGAAAAATGTCATTTTATAGGATTAAAGTTGATGAGAATCAATATCAAATATAAAAGTTAGAAAGTGGACAATATATTATAGAAGGCCAATTATAAAATTATGTCATGCAATCTTAAGAAAAATAGATACTTAGTTATGTTAACTGACACCTAATTGAAAAATAGTTCGATGATCTCGTTGACTATAATACACATTGTAACTGAACGGAAAACCAGACTTTTGGCAACTTACCTGCCACGTGTACGAAAAATAATGAAAAACAATATTTACATCAGCAGCCAGTTACATGGACCAATTTAACTTTTGTCGCTGGAAGAACCAAAAGACAATTTTTTTATTTTTATTTATTTATTTTTTATTTTTTGTAGTTGCGGGGTGGTTTATGTAATTAAAGTTATTACCAGACTATTTCTCAATTTTTGTGACAGTTAGACGATTAAAAGTTCAATTTTCCTTGAAAACTTATGCACACATAATTTAAGGGGCATTTTAGTACTTCCACTCATCCGTTTCTCCCATATCTTCAGATATATACACCCATCACTTATTACACTACCCCAACAAAAAAAAGAAAAAAACCCTCATTTCTCATCCATCATCAACCTCAAGAAACACACACATACACGCACATTCAACCCCAAAAAAAAATCATAAATAATGAATAAAAATAAATATTAACCAATGCCGAACCACGATCACGAGCGGCTCCACCGCAACTCCTACACCACCGACCACTCTTCCGAGGAATCGGAAGAACTAACCTCGGACGACGACAAAGAAGAAGAAGAAAAAGAGGAAGATAACGGCGGTGGCCCAATAAGCCCGCGAAAACGGGCCTGCAGGCCGTGGGGCCCGGTTCCGGACCCGAAGTTGGTGTGGGCCCAGGAATGGAACAAAATATACCTCCTTGCTTGCGCGGCCGGCCTTTTCGTCGACCCGTTGTTCTTCTATGCTTTGTCGGTAAGCGAGAGCTGCCTGTGCCTGTTTGTGGACGGGTGGCTGGCGGTGGCCGTGACCGTGCTCCGGTGCATGACTGACGCATTACACGTTTGGAATATGTGGCTCCGGTTAGGGATCAGCCCACGGGCGGCTGCCGCCCGTGGGCTGGCCCCGAAGTACTTCAAGTCCAAGAAAGGCTTCATCTTTGATCTCTTTGTAATCCTTCCCTTGCCACAGGTGAATTCGGTTTTTCTTTTTTGGGATTAAATCAAAATTCGGAATTAGCAAATATAATCTCATCTCAACTTTTTAATGTTGGTAACAAATAGAAGTTTTGAGTTTTGCGGTTAACTAAAATTGAGTGTCAGATACTCACGTACGTGTCAGAGTTATTATAAAATTTTGAAGAATAATAAAAAATAAATTACTAAGACCTTATTATATATAAAATAAAATATATTGAGCTTTTGAAAACCAGATTTGTAATAAATGGAGAAAATTGTAAATCTTAAAATGTTAAATTTACTCATGCACCTTAATTGAGAGTGTATTTAATTTCAGCTTATTTCCATTTTATTTACTTAGAAAATAGGAAAAAAATTATTATCTTTTGATTTCATATAAAAAAAAATTGTTAATGTGGTTTTCTATTTTAACTAATTAATTCATTTATATTTTAATGCTTAGTTCTGAAAAGAATTAAATAGTGTGAATCTGATTCTCTGGTACATTGAGGAGAGTGAGGCCAAAATGTGTGTAAGGATTTGTTTTTGGAATTATTGTTGGGGATTGAGGTTGTAAGGTTAATGGGGACAAGAGAAGTTGCATGTCATTTTGAATGTATTATATTAATTTGCAGTCACAACTTACAAATACATGTGACCCTCTGTGTCTTTATATATGTTCAGGCCAAATCATTCAACACTCATTTTTTATCTCTCTTAATTTATTTTTTTTCAACAATATTTTTACAATTTTTGATATTTTCTGTAAATTTTTAATTATGAGAGTACTGTAAATAATATTTATTTTACCTTCTTGAATTTTTCTTCTTCTTTCTTTCTTTTTTTTTTATGTTTATTTAGTTTTCATTATTGTACACAAATTATTTTGTATTTCAGGGTTTGGTAATCATCACAAGTTAATTTATGAGCTATTTAGGTAGCTAGCTTTTAAACTTATTGTAGCTTTTATGCAATTTGTGGAAAAATGAGGGGAAAAAAATAAATTATAACGATGAAAAAGTATATGCAGATTGTGATGTGGGTTGCAATCCCAAAGCTGTTGGAAAAGGGTTCGACAACGGTGGTGATGACGGTGGCGTTGATTGTTTTTCTGTTTCAATATCTGCCGAAAATCTACCACTCCGTTTGTCTTCTCCGGCGCGTGCAGAATGTTTCCGGCTACATTTTCGGCACCGTTTGGTGGGGCATTGCTCTCAACATGATTGCCTATTTTGTTGCCTCCCATGTAAGTAGCTAGTGTTTTATTAATTAGTTAGAACTATAATCATCAAACAAATTTAAACATTATAATTGCCTTATTCTTCTAGGTCATCACTAATTAATCATATATCTAGCTTGTTTGAGGTCTTTTATTGGGTAAAGAATAGTGAATAACTTTGGTAGCTGATTGCTTAGTTGATTAAATTGTTGCCTACATAGATGTTTGGTAAATAATTAGTTGTTCTAATAAGGACATTGGTGCAATTTATTGCTCGATTATATTTCTGTTGATTTTTATTATAGGTCTAAGTGTTGAAATTATTGTTTATAAATATCAATATTTTATAGCTTATGACTACTACAATATGCAAAAATTTCCTGGATTAATTCTTTATTCGCAAATACATTATATTTTATTTTCGAAAATACTAATAATTAATCTATAAATTCTTTGGTAGATATTAAGGGAGTTAGTGATTCGAGTCGAGTCGAGCCAAGTAACAGATGTTCTTTGAATAAACGAGTCAAATCGATCTCCTTGTTTAAGCTTGTGAAAGCACGGGTCGTCTCGTTTAATAAATCAAAACCTTAAACGAGTTGTTCGAGAACATGAAATGTTCGTTTGCAGAGAAGTCTTGCTCGACTATTTCATTTAAACTCAATCAATAATAATAATAATTATTATTATTACTTCAAATTTGATTAGGCTGTGGGAGCATGTTGGTACTTGCTGGGCATCCAAAGAGCTGCAAAATGCTTGAAAAGGCAGTGCTTTCTCAGCAATGGCTGCAGCCCGAGAATGACAGCCTGTCAAGAATCTGTGTACTATGGGACAAAGGATCTTGTTAGGGACGGGCCCAGATTCGTGTGGGCCGAGAACAAAAAAGCCCGATCGGCCTGCCTCGAAAATTTTGACAACTTCGATTACGGAGCTTACAAATGGACCGTGCAGCTCGTCACCAACAACAATCGATTGGAGAAAGTCTTGTTCCCCATATTTTGGGGCCTAATGACTCTAAGGTATGAATATGTAGTGTTTAATTGGTGTTGTGTTTAGTCCAATTTATTAAGCAACAAAATAATGTGTGATTCGTGTAATTTACATCAAAGTACCTAATAATTGGTTCGACTTGTTTGAATTCATTTTTTTTTTTTTTCTGTTTTATTATATATATTAACGAGTCGAGTTCGAGATTTCACGAAACGAACTGAACTCTGTTCGTCTTTGTGTTTAGTGATTATTGTTTATGGACGAAAAAAATATAACATTTGTGATTTGACAGTACATTTGGGAATCTCGAGAGCACGACCGATTGGTTGGAAGTCGTATTCATTATCATCGTTCTAACCACCGGGCTATTGCTCGTCACTATGCTGATTGGTAACATCAAGGTGAAGTTTTTTTTTTTCTTTTTTTTTTTTTTTTCCTTTTGAACTAAGTGGTTTATTGTATGTTTGTCGAAGTTGAAATGTGTCAAAAAAGAGCGTTCGTTTGTACAATGTATCTTCCTCATTATAAGGTTCCGATTAGATTCTTTCCGAAAGAAGATAGGTGTGGTGATGATAATGTCAGAAGAAATAATAAAAATAATTTTTTGTTTAAGGTTTTCTTGCACGCGACCACGTCGAAAAAGCAGGCAATGCAGCTGAAGATGAGGAACATCGAGTGGTGGATGAGAAAACGGCGTTTGCCCCTTTCTTTTAGGCAGAGAGTACGAAACTACGAAAGGCAGCGTTGGGCAGCTATGCGTGGGGTCGATGAGTGCGAAATGACACGAAACTTGCCGGAAGGGCTTAGGAGGGACATCAAGTATCATCTGTGTTTGGATTTGGTTCGACAGGTGAAAAAATTCGAACAATGTGAGCGCGTTTCTTTTTTTATGTTTACGGTTGGCTAAAAGCGCGTGAAAATGTGATGTTTTATTGTTTCGCTGTGGTCAGGTGCCTCTGTTCCAGCACATGGATAATCTCGTCCTCGAGAACATATGCGATCGTGTGAAGTCCCTCATATTCACTAAAGGCGAAACGGTGAGTGAAAAAATTTATAATCTGAATAGATCGTTTTTGGATGTTAATGAATTGGTGTAAAATTAGCGGGCTGAACTCATTTAGAGTTTCAGAGGATTCGTAAAATAACATGTTGAACATAAAATTTCGAAAGACAATTATACATTCTGTTGTTTGCCGAGCAATTACTTACAAATCAACTATTACAACAATCTGCTATCAGTCGATAGCCAAACCTGCCGACCATAGTATTTTCTTGGTAAACGTTCTAATGTCGTGTAAAAGAATTTTCTTGCAAGATCACGAGAGAAGGCGACCCGGTTCAGAGGATGCTTTTCGTCGTGCGCGGCCACCTCCAGAGCAGCCAAATCCTTCGCGATGGCCTCGAGAGTCGATGTATGCTCGGCCCCGGCAACTTTAGCGGTGACGAGCTTCTCTCGTGGTGTCTCCGCCGCCCGTTTGTCGAGCGCCTCCCCCCATCATCCTCGACCCTCGTCACCCTCGAGACAACTGAGGCATTCGGGCTCGAGTCGGATGACGTGAGGTACGTGACTCAGCACTTCCGGTGCACGTTCGTGAACGAGAAGGTGAAGAGAAGCGCGCGGTACTACTCGCCCGGGTGGCGGACGTGGGCCGCGGTGGCGGTACAGCTGGCGTGGCGAAGGTACAAGCATCGGCTCACGCTAACGTCACTGTCGTTTATTAGGCCGAGGAGGCCGCTGTCGAGGTGCTCGTCGCCCGGCGAGGATAGGTTGAGGCTGTACACGGCGCTGCTGACGTCTCCAAAGCCTAATCAGGATGATTTTGATTTTTGATTTTTTTTATTTTTTTTTAGTAATTTGGGTTATTGGAGGGAGAATTCAAGTGTGTTGTATGGACATTGAAGAAGTATTGCTATTTCGAGGAATTTTTGGGTTGTTTTGAATGGTGAGTGATAATGTAAGGGATATGGGTGGCACTCGGAGCTGTTAAACAAAACGAGTTGAGTCGAACTCAAGCTCGAGCTCGTTAAGGCTCGAAAATAAGAATATTGATATGTATTTTTCTTATAATTCGGTTCGTTAATATTGATAAACGAGTCGAGTTCGAACTCGATTACTGACTCGTTTAGTTAACGAGCCAACCTCGATTTGGCTCGAGCTGGGCTCAACTTGCATGTGAATAATCCATTATGAAATCAGAAGTACAAACCTTACAGGAACAAAAACTACTGGATTAATCATGGAAATTATACATATAGATGGCTAAAAAATGAAATTAAAAATCAGTTAGATATGCCCTTTATGGCCTGAATTGATAAACATCGATCCCCATGGTCTTCTTGTCCATTTGACGACCCTTTGAACAGCAAAATTGCAAGGCTCCCCACACAAAAATGGATGAAACAACCACAACAATGGGTCACAAATGACCCGAAATCCCTTCCCACGATACATTGCCAACCCGGCCCATAAACCCTATCAAATTCCTACAATTACAATAAACAATAAACGTGTAATTGAAGTGAGAATAATCTATAACACAAATTCTTGTATGAAACTGCATATAGTTAGGCGAGTCGATTCATAACACTTTCAGAGTATGAAATTTCAATATCAAAGTATGAATAATTAAGCGTCAGACTCAGCTAATAGCAGTAGTCTTACTAGTAAATTTGGTTGAATCGGCTTAACTGATATGCGTAATTGCGTATCAGTATCACCATACTTTTTGAACGAAAAATAATAAATCGTTAATTTAACAAAGGAGAAAATATGATAAGTAAAATAAATAATTAAGGTACCTTTTTAATGAATCTGGCAATGTCAGTTGAGTCAGTAACATCAAAGAAAAATCAAGAGCCTTGGCTGCCAAATTGAGTGCATTTTGCTGCATAGTTTGCAGCATATCAGTCTCTTTGACCACTGACTTGACTTCTAACATTCTCTAGATTACAATAAATTTTTTATCAGGAAAAAAAAAAAAAATTAGCAAACTAGAATTGCTTGCTATCTATTTATATATAAATAATAATTAATTGTGCATATAAGTATCTAGCATCAATTTTATTCCACTTTTTCTCTACTAATTTAATTTACTCCTAAATATTTTTTGGGGCATTATATTTATGTGTGTATAATGGTGCATATAGAAGTGATGTGGATTTTGTGGCCAATAGAATTAAGCCACCACAAAGATTGGGATTCAATATATGTTGTGCCATGGCATCATTCTGTATGTAATTTTTTAATTAAATTTTTTATTAATTAGAGCACATTTTTTTTTTTCAAAATTTTCTAACTTAAATAGTTTACTATGTTTTCAATAAAATAGATGCCTAATCTACACGTAACAATCATTTTGACTTGATGCTAATAAAATCACAAGTATCATGATAATACACATCTTTGGGTACTGAACACTCAGTACGGTCGTGTGTGTGCAGGGCACATTTGCACGCGCTCCTTTACTCCCCAAAACTCCCCAATACTAGAGAAATTTGGAGAGTGTAGTTCACATCCCTAATTTTCCTTTTTAATTGAAAAATAGGACATATTACATAAATTAAAATATCATTAATTATTTACATTAAAAAAATAAAATAAAAATACCAAAATTCATAATTTTTCTATTATTAATATATAAAGAGGGGAGGCATTTATTTGAAAAAAGATTAAAAAAAAATCAGCAAAAAAAGAATTCATTTCCCGCCTAAAGTCAATATAATGAAACTAAAGATTTTTGGCAAAAAATTGAAATTTGAGCGTCATTCAACCAATTTTGAAATTTTTGAAAAAAAAAAAAATAAATCAAAAAATCTAAATAAAAAGATTACATGCGGATTTTTTGGAGATTCCATATTATCTAACTTTCATGCAATATGAATGGGACACTTGTCCTATTTTTATTGGTCCACTATAAATTTTATATGATAAGATAAGTATAACTCAAATTATTGATATTATTTTATTTTAAAAAATAAAATAGAAAATATCACAATTCGTATTTTTTCGTACTCTATAAATAGAGACCACTCTTGATATGTTTTGGAACACAATTGAAATTATTATGTTGGGTTAGGTTGTAGATAAACCAATACCAAACAATGTATTGTAGATAATATTTATTAAATAAATAAATAAAAATAAAATAAATATTATACTATCTTTATTAAGTCACCAACTAAAAAATAATAAAAGAATAAAAAAATAGCAAAATCCGTGACCCGGGTCAAATTGTGACTCTGGATCGCAACCTAGCCACAAGGAGGGAGAGAGAAAAGAGATGAGTGAAATGGGGCAAGTGTCCCATTCTTATTGGTCTATAAATTTTTCTATAATAAGATAATTGTAACTCAAATTATTGATATTAATTTATATGAAAAAAATAAATAAAAATTTATTTTTCATTCTCTATAAATAGAGACCACTCTTGATATATTTTAGAACATAATTACAATTTCTATCTTTTCATTCTCTATAAATAGATACTCGGATATGGTGATTCCGTGTGGTTAAAGGAATCTGCTCCCCGGTAATTAGCAGAGTTGGAGGGGATAAGGATTCTAAGGTTCTAGAAAAGTTGTGTATCGTTGAGAGACGTCTGGGCGAGGGATTCTTGATCATAACCCGGAGTCTCTTCAAATTACAACACAAGGGGACCTATATAGGGGCATTGGGGCAAGTTTGCTTTATTTTGAGGGGGAATATATACTGAAAACATTGATAGTCTCGTGACTTTTGACTAGTTTCTCTCGGCTCTATTCCTGACGCTCTATTCCTGACTTGAGCGTCAGAGTGTCGGCGTCGAGAACACCCTCGGCGCATTTGCAGGTACCGGCGATCGAGAAGACATAAACCGGTTCAAGAAGAGCGATCGAGGGGTTCGAGACAAAGTAGAACTTATCTTTCCAATTATGCACTTTAGACTTGGGTTGGCTAAGGAAATGCACATTGTGGCGAGTGGATAAATAGTACGAAGTGCCGAGGGCTGTCATCCAAGCCTACAAGCAATTGATGGAGTTGGGTGGGTAATGATTTAGAGGGTAATCAATATAATCTGCTAAGCTCTAGAAGGTCTTCGCGCAAAGGGAACCTAAGCTCGGTGGCCGCTTGATCAAGGAAAAAAGTGTAGAAACCATTTGGTGGATTGAAATACGTATCGCCTGGGCGAGGTATCTTGAGTTCCCAACCCTTAGGTAGCTCAATCTCGTTAAATACTTTGGTTATTATATCGGTTGAGAAGGAAGAAAGGAGACAGGGATGTGCCGACTTAAACGTATGAGTTGTGTTTTTTGCCTTACCAGCCGCGTTGGCCGAGATGGGAGTTTTTCCACTCGCCGACGCCAATAAGGCTAAGGCCACCGACGGTTCATCATTCAGCTCTGAATTCGAATGGGAGTAAGGCCTTAAATTAGTTGACGGGGGTAAGTTTTCTAAACCACAAATTAGGGTATGAAAAATTAATGAACACCCAAATAGCTGGTCACATACATATCAATACGAGTGATGGTAGTAGTTACCTTCGAAACAAAAAAGAGAAGGGAAAACAAAAAACAAAACGAGAGAGGGACTGCATCACTTACACATGAAGCCACCGGACATGATTATGGAGATGGGAGATGGGGGATCCTGTTTGCCGAGGTCGTGGAGGAAAGGAGAGCAATGCGCCAGATTTTGGGTGTGAGGGAGAAGGTCGAATGAAGAGAGTAAAGTAGGAAAGAGATGGGGAAGTTGGTATTTATAGGGGGGAGGGGGGGCTTTGGAAAGGAAGGCGAAGGGAAGGCCGATTTGAGTCCGTTCGATCGAGGCAAGATCAACGATGTAGAATTGAGCGTGTTGAGGACGATGGGGGACAACTCATCGTGGTCAACAATTTTTATGAAAGTAAATTAATAAAAAATAAGATCAAAAGTGTGTGACGAGCTCGCGGTTTTGTGGATATGGCGAATGACGAGCTCGCGGTTTTTACGAGCCCGAGATTTTGACGACCTGTGGTTTCGACGAGCTCGAGATTTTAAAGAGATTCGCGGTTTTTACGAGCTTGTGGTTCCGACGAGCTCGAGACTTTAAAGAGATTCCCGATTTTGACAAGCTCGCCGGTTTTGACGAGCTCGAGATTTTGAGGAGCTCGCGGTATTTGACGAACTCGTAGTTGTGACGAGCTCGAGATTTTGATGGGATCGCAGTTTTTGACGGGACTCATGGTATTCTGAAATAGGATGAGCTCGTGGTTTTTACTAACCCGTATTATTGACGAGATCGCGGTGTGATGGATATGGCAAGTGACGAGTTCGCCATGCTCGTAGCTCTGACGAGCTCCGGGCTTGATGTGACAAATTTGAGGCTTAAAAGATGCGACGACCACCAGGTATTTAGGATGTGGCGAGCTCTTAATATTTTGATGAATATATAATACAAAGCCGCTTGAAGATGGAAAAGTGGTAAGTTGGTAGAAAACATAATGCCTATATGATATAATTTCTCAGACAACTTGAGGCTTATGCTAATTCGTCCTCTAAATTTGGGGGGCTAGATGATGGGGAATAAAAGAATGTTTTGTAATTAGTTTAGGCTAAGCTGGGTTTTGGTTGGATATCACCCTTACCTAGTGATGGGGAATAAAGGAATGGTTTGTAATTAGCTGAGGCTAAGCCAGATTTTGGTAGAGTGTACCTAGATAGGCGGTTTATATTCGGAGAGCTCGGTGATTGTAGGGGTGGCACCAGCTGCCTCAGCCATGAGCTCCGAGGTATCAGCTCGGCTATGTGCTCAGCTCCGAGGTATCAGCACGGATGTGAGCTCTAGGGTGCCGGAGGAGTTACAACGGGTTGAGCTGAGGAGGAGGTCGGCAAAATGTCAAGGTATTCCAGAAGTGAAGCTCGGGCTGAGCTGAGGAGCTCGGCAAAAACGTCAAGGTATGCCAAAGGTGAAGCTCAGTAGTAGGATGACTAGATACTAGGATACGGTGATTTCGTGTGGTTAAAGGAATCAGCTCCCCGATAATTAGCAGAGTTAGAGGGGATAAGGATTCTAAGATTTCGGAAAAGTTGCGTATCGTTGAGAGACGTCTGGGCGAGGGATTCTTGATCATAACCCGAAGTCTCTTCAAGTTACAACACAAGGAGACCTATATAAGGGGCAGGTTTGCTTTATTTTGAGGGGGGAGATATACTGAAAACATTGATTGTCTCGTGACTAGTGACTAGTTTCTCTCAGATCTATTCCTGACTTGAGCATCGAAGTGTCGGGCGTCGGGACCACCCCCATCACATTTTGTAGGTACCGGCGATCGAGAAGACATAAACCTGTTCGAGAAGAGCAATCGAAGGGTTCGAGACAAAGTAGAACTTAACAGAAAGGGACTTGAAATTTGATGTAAGACGAGTTTGGGGATGTTAAGAATCATTCGAAAGGTGTTAATCAGAATAACTCAAAATAAACGTAACTTTAACACGAGTTGTTAAATTCTTCTATTTTTCTCCTCAACGAAAACTTAGTGAAACAGAGAAAATACACAATAACCCAAATAGAAGCTACAAATTTGAAATTCATTGAATAACTTCATATATTCTCCAAAAAATAATAAATAAATGGAACCAATCTTCACATAAATGAGAAATTCTGTAACAAATTAAGAAGAAAGAAGCATACAACAAGTGATACAAATACAAAGTTACAAACCCAACCAAATCCAATAATCAAATACAAAGAAACGTTATTTAATAAAACATTGAACAGATTATACCAATCACATTCAAGACTTCAATGTACACTCCCATTGTATTGACCCCTGGAGAGAACAATTCTTGCAACATTTGAAAAAAAAAAATAAAAAAAAAAATATTTACAGTAAAGTGAAAAACAATGCAATTAACTCTAGAACACATGCTGGTCACATAAAGAATGAACGCTCAGCCCAATTATTCTTCTCTACTCACTAATGCATCGAGAATTTCATTAATCGGGATTTAATTTACCGAGCTCGACGCATATTCGTTTCACCCTGAATTTACCGCTTCAACTTGCTGCCGAGCAAGATACTTTTCCCGACGTTCTTTCTGGATTAACAAAGGGAGAAATTACAGTTTTAGGGTAAACTGTAAATTGTATTTTAAAGTATGACATTGAAGTACAAAAGTATGCGCATTTGTTGAAAGTATGTGACACTGGGCAGAATTTTTTTTTTTTTATTTTTTTTTTTCAATAAAGAT
>CACSLK010013932.1:554481-565735 GCA_902706635.1 Striga hermonthica | reverse complement strand
AATCAAGAGGTCGAAGCGCGATTGCTACCGATCAAACAATGGCATATCGACCAAAAAACCGATGGCAAAGAAAAAAATGCCACCGTGGAAGATTTTTTCTGACCTGGATGAAGAAACTTCTTCCGGTGGGGAAAAATCCGGCCGTTTGTCCTTATTCTCGTCCACATCATCCTTGCGTGTGTCCTCGATATCGTCAAACTCGAGCTCGGGATCCGAACGAGGTAAGGTCATGTCCAATTGCCTCGACTCGAGCCAGACGAGTACGAGTATCAACATCAGACAACATGCCATGAAATTGGTCAACATTAGCAAGTCATGTGATTGTAGAGGATTGATGTTCATTATTTTGGTTTGTTTGGTGGCTTTGATTTTTTGCGGCAAGGCTTTTGCTATAGTGACTTGTACCTCGGCATGGTTGTTCTTGGCGCCCCGACGGGCCGGTCCCAAATGCGAGGGCCCGCGGGCTAACGACGACGCAGTGGATTCGAAGGAGTACAAGAAAAGGGTGATCATGGAAGGGTTCTTGGAGAGGAATGTGAAGTCTAGAGTGGTACCATAGGAGATTTTGAGGAATGTTAAAAGAGAGTTTGTTTTGATTTTTGTATTAAGTTATAGTCAATGTTTTTTTGTTTAGTTGTTTGTTTGAGAGATATGTATACTTTTTTTCTTTGTTCTCTAGATTCATCACTTTTTGTTAGCTTTATTTTTGAAGGTGATTCGTTCATTGTAATTTGAATGAGATTGTTAAGATTGTTGTTTTTGTTCTATTTTACCTTTCCTCGTGGAGCTTTTTTTTTTTTTTTTTTTTTTTTTTTTTTTTTTTTTTTTTTTTTTTTTTTTTTTTTTTTTTTCACTTAGGATTTGACTATTAAGTATGTTTTAAGCCCCCATAGTTGATTGTTGTATAATAGGAGTAAGTAATAACATTGACTTGGGTAAGATGTCAAGATTTTGTATACCAGGCGCGGTCCCCTGCATGTTAAACGCATCATACGATTTGATTCGAGCACATGTTTGTTTCACTTGTCTCGATTCAATAAAAGTTGAGCCCTTGTCATGAATTAATTTGAAAAGTCTCGTTCACATGTTAACGGTGGGCAGTGCCCACCACTTTATTTTACATGAAAAATGTATTGTGAGAATACGTTTTTCAGTTTTCATATAAAAAAAGTGGTGGACGGGTAGGGGATCAAAATTTTTAATTTGAATGACAAACTTGCAATACCAGGATATGTTACTACAAGAAATCAAAATTATTTATAAAAATAAATTTAATTGGAGTTTTGATTTTATTTTTTTTTTATGATGATTTGATATTTAGTTATTTATACAAAAAATTATAAATCGCGAGACATGAATATGATACAACAAAGTAGAAAGCAGAAAAATATCAAAATCCAAAGGGTAAATGGCCACAAATTTTTCCATCTTTCGAACTCACACATTTCCCATCTTCACCTTCTACTCGCCCCCGCGCGCTGCCGCTGCCGCCGCCGCCAGATTTCTCCTAATCCCCACCGCCGCTTTGTCCTTCTCAAGCACCCCGTACGGCCCCTCCCTCCGAAAGGGCCACGCCCCTACTCCCCTCGAGCTGCCTAAATTACAGTTGGATGAGAACATCGCGTCCCTCGACGAAGCCGCATTCACCCGAGTTTTTGAAATCTCCGCCCTCAGAGTCCCGTCGGAAGTCTGCTCCACGCTGGAGAACCGATTTCGTGGCCACCTCCTGAACTGGCCGCGCGTGAAGAACATCGCAAGGGTCCCCGGCGACGAGGTCGACGACCAATTGGAAGGCGTTGTGTTCAATTCGGTCAATCGAGCTGGAGTTGAAGGCGAAGATGAGAAGCTAGTGGCGTTAAATCGGAGGATTTATGGGAAAGCGGAGGGGGACGGCGAGCCTCTCAACGAGGTTCTGTATCGTGATAAGCTCGTCAAGACGTTTGACTCGCTAGGCTATGTTAACTTTAGGAATCTGGCTAAAATTTCCAGGCCGAAGAAAAAGAAGAAGAAGAAAAGGGGTGATGGAGGGGACAAAAGAGAGGTGAAAGGTATTGGGAGGACTGAGATGGCCATTGTTGAGGTGGTTGAGGATTGCTATGAAGACTGTGATGATGAAGATTTCAGCGGGTTGTTGGGGGAGGATTTTGGGAAGAGGATTTCGAGGTGGAGAGGGTCGACGAGGCTGTTGCTATTGGATGAGAAGTATGCGAATAAGACGATCGATGAATTGCCTGAGGCGATCAAGGTTTGTGCTTTACGTCATTTATGTGAATGTTCGACTTGTTTGCAGTTGTGTGGGGGCTTTTGTTTCACTTTGTGGTTGGCATGCATGATTTTAGTTTAGTTGCTTGATATTGGAAAACCGTACCATATTAGTTAGGTTGTGATTCTGTTCTGTTTTGGAGAAGATGGGAAGATTCTAAACAAACAACTAGTTAGAATCATTGTGGTTTGCGGGGTGGCAAAATCTGATACATGCTTGTTTATTTGTTTGTATATTCTTGCTTTCGTGGCTGAATTACTTTCTATTTGAGATAAACGACATGGTTTTCGCCGCTGTTGAATCTGTTTGTCAATTGTATTTCACTGGTCATTTTAGAAAACAGAGATAGATTGGTCAATTTAAATTGAAGAGTAGCGAAAGAAGATCCAGATGATCTGTAGAGGAAATGAAAAGACGTGTGATGAAATCTGCTTTTGTGTTACCTGTTGACGTCCGTCCAATCTCTCTGGATAACAAGTTTGCTGTCTCTGGCAATTACTATGTGACACATTGGGGTATCATGTCTTATTTCCAATTTGATTGTTCAGGTATTTTTTCAAGAACGTGATGGTGAATGCCGGTCGCCAGCTTTTGAACTTGTGAAATGCACATTGACCCTGCTTTATGAATATTGGCCAATGAACGAGGTATCTTACACGAGCAGTTCAGTTCTATTTCTCCTTCTCTGTTCGTAGTTGTTTAATTCTTTTTGGTGTCATGATCTTTTAAGCTGATTAGTGCTTTACTTTTTCTTTTTTTAGCTTTTGGGATAGTTGCTTTCTAAGTTTGTTTTCTTTCTTGTGGTATGATGTCTCTTATTAGATTTGTGGTAGTAAAATACATTATTTGATGCTTTATTCTGCATCATTTATTTCTTGTTATTCTTCTGTTTGATTCATTGAAACCTATTAGATGTACAGCAAAAGAAAACCCTATGACTACCTGTAAATGCTAGTTATGATTTGCATGTGCATAAATAAATACTAGTTGAGTTTTGCATGTAACTAATTTTAGTACATACGGACACATTTCATTATTTGCAGGTCTTGGAGGCTTTGCTTCCAAATGGCATGATTATTCCCTCAACTTTTGAAACAGTTGGACATATTGCCCACCTGAATCTCAGAGAAGAGCACCTTCAATATAAAAGTCTTATTGCAAAGGTTCCTACCATTTTACGTTGTTTAAAATACTGCTCTCACGTTTATTTACATTTTAATTTGTGCTGTTTTTTCCTTGTTTCGGTTTAGGTGGTTTTGGATAAGAATAAGCCAAAGATACAAACTGTTGTAAACAAAGTTGATGCAATTCACAATGACTATAGAACAATGCAGCTGGAGGTTTTGGCAGGGAATAATTCCCTTGTGACAACAGTGGTGGAAAATGGACTACGTTTCCATGTTGATTTAGCAGCAGTGTAAGTCTAGCAGGGTCTGAACTCTGAAGTATGAATATTAGTTTAGAAATTTAATTGTTTAATCTAACTTTGCCATAACTTTTTGTAGATATTGGAATTCAAGGCTTGGAACTGAGAGACAGAGGCTTTTAAGTTGCTTTGCACCCACTGATGTTGTATGTATGTCTGTAAATACTAGTAAAAAATATGGACACTTTACATGATTATTGAAATCCGGAATATGAATACTTCTCATGATATGGGCAGGTGTTTAATAAAACCATAGTGTTTTGATCATGTTATTACTTGGTGTCATAATGTATTGTAGGGTCATGTGTCAATAAGTCAAAAGCACTAGCTTTGCCATATTTAGCTTGAGTAGTTCTTCTCCTCGTAGTTCCTCTGAACTAAATATGGTCAAAGTTTTTAGTAATCACATTTTTTTTTTTTCAACAAACCTTGATGAAGATTACCAAAAGAGCATTAGTCCCAGATTTTTTTATTTTTTATTTTTTTTTGGTTCTCCTGAATAAGTTGCCCCCTTTACTCTCAACTAGGGAACGAGTAAGAAATATATGTATCCATGATATTTGCATATTAAAATTGGAATAAATACTCATTAGTTTTATATGTTTTAATTTTTTTTATCAAGTCTCGGATATTTTCACAGAATGTGGAATTAACAGGGAGATTCACAAATCATTGTTTCTTTTTTTTTTTTTTTAAAAATAATCTATTATTAATTAAAGGTTGATATTCGAATATTTGATAATGCTGACGCATAGTTTTCAAATTCAATTCTCCTGTGAATTGTGATGTGCTTCTGGATGTCATCCCATTCCTGCTTAATTCGCCATATTTCCCATAAAAAAGAAAGATAAAATAATTTATTACCTCATGCAACCCTCGTTAAAGATGTTAATCTTGGTTCCCTCTGCTTTTGCCCCTTTCTATATACAGGTGATGTTTTTGCTGGAGTTGGTCCCATTTCTATATCTGCAGCAAAGAAAGTCAAGCGTGTATATGCTAACGATTTAAACCCTAGTGCCGTTGAGTATCTCGAGAGAAACTGTTTCTTCAATAAAGTTGAGAGGAAAATTGAGGTAAAGATAGTTACCGATGTACCATATTGTTCTTGTTTGAAGATATTCACATTTTTTATTAATGTTGTTTGTAGGTATTTAACATGGACGGTAGAAGATTTATCGAGACCGTTTTCTCTAGCCACAGAGCTGAATCCATCACTCAAGTGGTCATGAATTTGCCAAAGGATGCAGCTGAGTTTCTCGGTACATATATCTGAACAAGATAGTTACTTTAGTTTCATGTTTGTTCACTGTTGCAAATTTTTCTTTTCAGCACAGCATTTTATGTTTCACCTAAAAGATGTTTACCGTGTGAATATATTATTATACAATATACATACACGATACTTACAAATTTCCACTGAAGGCTTTTCTTTATTGCAGATGTTTTCAGGGGAGTTTTTCAAAGACATGATCCAGGTAAACGATGTAATCTGCCAAGGCTTCACGTTTATGGGTTCTCAAAAGCTGAAGATCCAGAATTTGAGTTTGAAGCGGTAAAGTTCACTTTTACTTTTATTTTATTTTTTTCATTTTTTGTTTCTTTTTCCTTTTTATTTTTCCTTGATCATACTTTCTACTTCCTTATGCACATCAGCGTATAAGATCGGCATTGTCAGAGGCGGCTATTGAAGTCGAGATCCACAGAGTTCGAGTTGTTGCACCAGGGAAATGGATGTTGTGTGCATCATTCATCTTGCCCGAGAGAGCCGCGTATTCTAAAACAGGTTGAGACATTTACAAATAAGTCCCCATTCTTGCGTGAGTATTTACTTGTGTGTACGAAAAGACAATCGATGATTAATTATCACGAGATACTCTAATGCAAACGCATAATGAGGCACATGCTTAGAAGTTCTGACACTAACAATTTAATCTTACTTGAGATAATTTGTTACTAAAATGTAGTTACCTATGAAAACGTTAGTTAGGTATATTATTAACAATTTCATTTTGCATTTCTTGGTGATTGTGTAATAATGCCTTGGATAGTCATACAAGGAGTGATTGAAGTAAGTCACTCAAGTTTCAAGAAATTCCTCTAAGGTACATGAAAATGGATAAATTGAAACAAGTACCACTAAAGCTGATTCTAACGTCTAATTATCAAACTAATAATAGAAGACTCTTAAAAAGTGTACAAACAGTCTTATAAGTATATATCTGCATAAGCGATGATGCACGGAGTGACAAATCGACCAGCCTAATGGCACACGTAATGTGACAAATTGACTCGTTTATCGACTCGCTTAATGGTTAGGTTTTTTTTTTACAAATTTGGATTTCGTGTTTCGAAATTAATCCCATCGTCACTAGTTTAATTACTCAATTAAATGTCCTTTATTATTTAATTCACTCGTACAAGTATTTACCGATTTAGTAGGTAGGTAGGGTAAACCTAACAGTAAAACGTGAGATCTCAACAGTACAAATTGCGGCACAAACAAAATAGCACCATTTAGACCACAACAATATAGCTGACAATTTCTGTACATAAACTGCATTTTCCTCTTTTTTTCTATTTTTCAAAGGGGTAGAAATTGGGTTATTAATTATTAGAGTTTTTGTTATTTATTTTTGTTATTTACTTTTCTCAAGGCAACATTACAACACACAACAAACAGGTGACAGGGACTTTGTTTCTTTTGCATGAAAAAGAGCTCAGTTGAAAAATAAAAGGGTACCTTTATTTTTCCAAGTACAAAAGCACACATCTGATGTGTGGTTGATATGCATTGCAAAACCCATACGGACGGCTCAGATTTATGCCAACAAAACTTTGTTCTCACACACACACACACACACTTCAAAAAAAAATAAGAAGATTAAAAAAAAGAAAATCTTTTTCATTGAAGGCAATGTAGTCTACAACTCAGATATGAGCTTTTGCAGTACTGTACAAATCTGTATGCCATAAAACTGTAATGACTGTGTGTGTTAGTGTGTGGTGTGTGTGTGTGAGAGAGAAGGTGAAATCTCAGTTCAGATTCATATCTGCATTAATACTCTCTCTCTCTCTCTCTGTCTCTCTCTCTGTCTCTCTCTACTGTGGAATAAAAGATGATAATAGCAACAAAAAATGTGATGAGGGAGAGAACTGACATTTGGCTATTTTATTGCCAGGAGTAGTTTGGTTTTCACAGAAGTTGCATAAAGACACTACTAACAGTTACTCTAAAATCATGGCATCTTGAGGCAAAAACCCATTACAAAATTTGAAAAAAATAAAATAAAAAGCAATAAATTTTACCCCATGTTTGAAACCAACTAAGGCTGGATGTAATATGAATACAAAAGGACAAGATTTTTTTTTTCAGAATGAATTGAGGTGATCTATTTTAAAAAATTATTGTTAGATTTTAAGTTTTTACATCTTATGTTTGAAAATGTGTCCACAATTTTGGACAAGATTTTGAGTGTTGCCCTCCAATCTCAAATTTATTGGAGGTAGTGGTGGCCAGTCAACGGGCCAAGGCCCGGCCCAGCCCGTCGGGCCATGGGCCCTCCAACACTCACACGACCGGCCCGCTAAAAACCAACGGCCGGTTCTATGAACCGGCCCGAACCGCCGGTTCACGGGCCGGGATGGTCTTAAAAAACCAAAAATATTTTAATAATGTGGCCCGTCGTTCGATCCGGCCCGGCCCATACCGGCGGGACCAAAATACAAAAAAATAGAAACGAGACCGAACCGGCCTTTAGTGTTCCCGGTTCGGGCTGGGCCGGTGCCAGTTCGCGGGCCGGTTCGGCCCGTGGACATGTCTAACTGGAGGTGATCTTGAAAAAATCTTGGAACTAGAAAATATTAAATGAGGTAAAAATTTATACAATAATTGAAAAAAAGTTAAATTAAAAAAATAAAAATTATGGTCTCCATTTATCGGAACCAGAGTCAATATTGAAATATATGGTTCTAGGGCAATGACATACTTCAAAATATAATGTAAATAAAAGTGTGACTTATGTTTATGCATTTTTTTTTTTTTGTAAAAAAAATAATGAACTTATTAGTTCCAAGACCTTAAAATGAGTTGTTATCAAACAAGTCCGACTCGACTATTTTATTTTAACCTATAAAAACTATATAAAAAAAATAGTTGTTTGCAAATAAGCGCAACTTGTTTAAGTACATGAACAAGACGAGCCTAAGCTTTCACGAGCTGAACTGAGCTATGTTTGCGAACAACTCATTTCGTTAAATATGCCACCTCTACACCCTAATATGTACTTACCAATTACCATTCACCAATACTTTTAACTATTCAGACTAATTGATGATAGAAGATTCTTAAAAATCTTTAGGACAAGAGTCATAACTAAGAATAATTATACCATTCCTCATGATTATTCTCATCAGTTATTTTCATGGATACTATTGAAGTAATGCAACAAGTAACAAATAGCCACAAAGGATATATTGTCCTTATCAGTTATATTATGTTTATATAGTAGGTAGCTAAAGGATGGTGATATATCTGTGCATCTACTTGTGTTCAATTTTTTAACTATATTTTTTTAATGTTAAAACAACTTAACATTTTCTAAATTTTCTAGCGTGCAATTTTCTTCTCCAAAATCCTACCTTTTTTGGAGGAAGAGCTTAAAGCAACTTCACATTTCAAAAGTCTATTTCTGGTCAGCTTTCCAGTAGTTTTTGAGGGTTCACCACAAATATGATCATTATTTTTTTTTTTCCTTCTCAATTTGTTTTTGAGCTAAAAAATTGAAAAATGTTAAAGTCTCGTTACGGAATCATTCTGTCGGGGTTTGTTACCGTAAGAGATAGTTGATCTAACGGTTACAAACTCCGACAGAATAGTTCCGGACCGTATTAGAATCTTCCTTTTTTTTAATAGATATGGATAGTTTATAACTGAAAGTCATTATCTTAAAAATAATAAAAATTACAGTACAATATTTTAGATCATGAATATGTATTTTTTATTAATTAATTTATTTTTATTTTTTTTAATTGACAGCGTACTCGATCTCAATTGCACTATAGAACTTGAAGAGTTAAAAATCAGAACCGCGTGACCAACCAGAAAGAGTACTGCGGGTGCGAACCACAGGATACCACAGTCCGTGCCTACCCTTACGCAGAAACCAATGCGGTGCCGCCACGTGGACGCCTCCGTTCCGCGTCCAACCATAAACAACGTTCCCACCAAAAAGCAACCACAGAGGATCGATGCCTCATTAAACGGTGAGAGAGAATATGTGGGTCCCCCCACGCCGGAACGTGGTCCCCGGCGGAGAGTTAATTTATTATGGATCGCGTAGGGTGGGGTGGCGCTGTAGAGAATCTTTTTCTCAGGCGAAAAAAAAAAGAAAAAATAAAAGAAAAAAGAAGTGGTGGGGCTTTTGCTGGTCGTAACTCGTACGGACGGAAGGCGGCTGGTGGGAGGGATCCACGTGGAGGGTTGTGGGTGGGCAATCCGGCACGTGCGAGTGGACACGTGGCGGGCGTGGGGTGGGTCTTTTCGATTTTGTGCTGGTTTTAAGGCAGACACGGAGGATTTTGGTTCCCCTGAGGAGACAGATTGGCTATGTATAGTTTATTTTTTTAGGGATCTGTACAAGAGCCAAACAGTCCCTTAAAGGCCCTAATATTAATCAGTATCTCAACTCTCGGTTTCGGAGTCATTAACGAGCCGACCTTTTGATCAAAACGTGACGATCGATAGTGAAATCGAGTTCGACTCATTTATCAATATTATTGACTGTGATGAGTTATAAAAAATTATAGTCTGAACGTGACAAATTGAAGACTCCTTATTCTGACCAATGGGAAGAAAGCAAAAGATAAAATGCTACTTTTAACTAGGACAACTATAATACATTTTGAATTTCGAAAAGAGAAAAAAAAAAAAAAGATAGAGAAAATATTTGGTTATAATAAAGTACTTGTAGGTAGAGTGTATAGGGCAATTGATTAGTATAGCAAAAATATATATTATCATATCAAATCCCAGTGTCTATGATTGCACCTTTATATGCTGCCTTAAATGAACAACCCTAGCACCAAAAACATGAACACTAAGTAACCCCCAAAACTAGTAACTTTATCCTTTTAGCAGTAAAAATAAAATAAAATAAAGAAAAAATGTAATAGTAAAAACTATTAAAACTACATTGCGTATAATCATGTGTAGACCTAACCCCATGCTATATAGTTACACTTTATATTTATTTATTTATATTTATATTTATTTATTATTATTATTATTATCACTTGTGCTACTTTAGGATTTCAGTTCACCGGCCACAAGCTAAGTCCAAATAGAGTAAGACTAACAAAGATGAAATTACTATATATGGAAATAAAATTGAGAAAATTGTTGGCTTATAAGCAAATCAACTAGTGCATCATAGATTAACTCATAGGATATTTAATTACTCCTAATTTGCACTGTCATTAACGTTGATTTCAATTTGGGTGCATTTCATTGAAATTATAACTAAGGTACGATGTTATGGACAAATAAATTATGGTCAAAACCTTTTACCATGATCGAAAACATTATACTTAATTGTTGTGTGAGATGACTTAAGTGTTTGGAATGTTGATATGTTATATTTTGTTAATGAAATCTGTAACTATGTTATGAAATGTCATATTTATATTTAAAAACGATGACTGTTTAATCTATAAATTAGCATACTTTGCAAGTACAACATTACTTATTCTAAATTGATTAGTTAATTATTAGTTATTCACTTCAATTAGCACTCATTTCTTTGTTTTTTTTTTTCAGACCCTTCCACTCGATCATTCTTAAAAAATTAATAACAATAAAATAAAAAATAAAATTCCCAAACCAACCCAAAAATAAGCATCAAATTAATTTCAGTCCTTTTTAACAACATTTTTTTCCTTCTTTTACAAATAGCGGATTTGACGGGTCAAACCTCTCAATTAAATCCAATTCGCTAATTTATCTTCAATCTGCTATCTTCTAAACGGGGCCAAAAACAAAAAATTTTCAAATTTATAATGAAGAAATAAATAAGCTAAAGACAAAAAACGCATTAACTCATCTCCACAAGTATGATAATTACATTTCAACCTCTCCTTTTTTCTAATATTATATTCTTTCCATTTCCCTTCTAATTTTCTTACTTACATATATCCAAAAACCTGCATGAAAACCCCCCCTCACACTTCGCATTTCTCAGCTGTACTTCCCATTTCCGGTCTGCTTCCTCTCTCCTCTTTCTCTCTCTATAAACCACTCCCATTAAATCAAAACAAAGGAAAAGGAAAAAAAAATGGCTACCTCAGTTATCACTGCGGCCTCCTCCGCCGATCACCACCACCACCGCCGGGCCGCGAGTCCTGGCCCGCACGAGCACGGCCGCCGAGGCGCGGCGCCGCCGCGTCGGGGCCCCGGGAGGAGGAAGGGAAGGAGCGGCGACGGCGGCCCGAGGAGGAGGGGAATGGGTGTGGAGAAGCTCGAGAAGCTCATGAAGCAGGACCTGTGGAGAAAGGCGGCCGAGGCTGGGCAG
>CACSLK010013932.1:537234-547346 GCA_902706635.1 Striga hermonthica | reverse complement strand
TTTAATTCCTTTTTTTGGTCCAAATTGGAATTCAACTAATTTAGTAAGTAGCAAAAGCGTGTTTTAAAAGAAGTGCAAACGAGTTGCACAAAGCAAAGCGTCTTGGAGATCATGGGGATACGTTATAAAAACACAGTTATAACTAGCCGAAATTCTATGGAGCCATCTATTTACACTCATTCATCGAAAAGTACATGAAATCGAACGTGAATTGAAAGCTAAAGAGTTCGTGGGTGCCATATCATAATTTCTGAACAAAAATGGACTTAAACTACCACATGGACTGTGAAGTTTTATAACGGAACTATGCATATAGGCAAACCTAGCTATGGATAAAGGTTTCGAATTGGTCCGTGCAAACTATGGGCGTGGTAGAAACGAGATTTTTTTGTTAACCATAGCTAATTTTGGTGGTATGACTATTAGTTAGTGAGGTGATAATTTTATATTAAAATTATATTTAGAATAAAATATTTGAAGTTAAGTTGGTATAAAAGTAGGAGACATGTTTTGAAGTGATGATTAGTTAAAATTATGTGAGTAAATTAATAGTGAATTAAAGTTATGGGGAAATGCTACATTCCCGTTACGGAACCATTCCGTCGGGGTTTGTAACCGTTAGATCATCTATCCCCGACAGTTACATAATGATCTAACGGTTACAAATCCCGACGGAATGGTTCCGTAACGGGACCGTAACATTTTCCAAAGTTATGTGATGTATAAAAATAATTGATTAATGTTGATAGTATAGTTGAGTTAAAATAACTTTAGATATTTATGAATTTAGCATGGATTGAAATTTTTTAACACCCATAATGTTAGCTAGCTACTCAAAGAATATCTCAAAATTAGAACCTCAATGATTCAAATCCCATCAAATAATATATAACTAGCTCGCCAAAGCTCAATGGATAAATTAAATGATCATGAATTTAAATAAATAAAAAAACTTTGATAAATCAAACCAAATTAAACTTAAATGCTCCAAGATTGAATCTTAATCCACCATACACAGCTACTTTAGGGTATAAAGAACAGAAATCTGTTACAGAAGATGCATAATTGAACACATGTATTGCAGATGCTAAAATAAACAATGAACAAAAATTAAATGGTTTGTTTAAAAAAAAAATAAATAAACAAAAATAAAAAAATAAACAAAAATAAAAAAAAAAATAAAAAATTAAACCATGACTTAATCTCTGGTGAGTTTGCAAATGACCAAGCTAACTGGTTAGCATCCTCTCAGATGCTTCGCCCTACCGTTTGACCAAATTTTCTAATGGTACCTGCTCAGTTTCTCAACAATGGCTGCCGTTCCCGATGATGACGTGTTATGACCCCCATTAGCCGCGTGCTCCGGCGATTCCAGCAAACCGCCGCCGTGGCTCCGCCGTGGCATTCTCGACAAGCTGAGTGAATTAGAACCCGAGTACCCGTCGGAGAGTTGAGAGTTTGCATCAGGGTACGCCCACGAGCTGCACCCATCGTCATCCTTCACCCCAGATTCAGATTCAAACCAATTCAAATTTGGGGACAAAAATTTAGGGAAATTAAATAATAGCAAAATAAAAATCAATTGCTACGGTTCTCTCCAATTTGGGGGAGAAGTTACCTCAGATTCAAAGGCGATTTCACGCGTCCTCTTCGACGAGGAACGGGAGGCATTCTCCTCACGGCTGGAATAGCTCGCCGCCGCCTGCGGCGTTGCAATTGAGCCGGAATCAGACCACGGAACGACTTGATTCTCCCCGTCCTCCTCCTCCGCATCCTCATCCTCATCCACACTAGAACCCTCGGTATCACTGAAATACTCCCCGTCGTCGCTCTCGCTCTCACTCTCGCTCCCCGGCGGTCCGCTTGAAGTGCCGAGGCCGCCGTCCTCATCACCCCTCCGGATGGTAGATTCCTCCACCCGGCGGTTCTCTCCGTCGCCGACGGCGCAGCCGCTGCAGACGGAGAAGGCATGGCCGAGCCTGAGGCCGGCGGCCTTCCACGGCGTCGGGGAGTAGCATGCGTGGCAGAGAAGCGTCCGGGAGTGCTTGGCTACCAGGAAATTGGCGGCGTGGACCTTCTCGTCGCAGTCCCAGCAGAGACTGGCATCGTCGGACTCGCAGAACATGCGGGCCGGGCCGCCGCAGAGCTCGCAATCCTTCCTTGACATTTGATGATTATGAAAACAGGTACGTAGCAGATCGAATATCTGTTTGAAAATTGAAATGAGTGTGTGCGTGTGTGGTGTGTGCCATGGATTTATATAAAGAGGGAGAAAGGGCTGAACGGTGGTGACTGGTGACGAAGGCGACACGAGATAGGTGTGAGGGTATAACGGTAAATCCAGTCTGAAACCGCCTTATACTTTTGCTGTTATCCCAGGTAACCGCCCCTGGTTGTGGATTTTCAGTTTTATCCTTAATCCCCTCTATATATTAATCCAGAACGCGCTGAGCCTACGTGGCTGTTTCTGGTGCTTCGTAATCTTATGTGGAAAAATTACATGTTTCGTTATAAGGCTTGAGTAAATTTTAATTTAATTTCAAACCAAAAATAATTAAGTTCGGATTACCATAAATATGTTGATTATTTATGGTCATGTTACATTTATTAATTGCATTTTAATATAATTCATTATTATAACTATTGAATTGTATATATATTTTAAAAGTTAGTAACTTTTGTATTTTTTATCAGTTTTACATATGTAATATATCAAATTAATCTTCTTTTGATGAGCTTCGATTTAACATCCATATTGTATGTATAAAAAAATTAATTTATATTTTTCTTTATAACAATAATAAAATTATTTTTATATTAATTAGAAAATTAAATTATTTATCAACTAATATATTTATATTTCAAGTAGTTATATAATATAAGTTATAAAAACTAATATAATATAACATATGTAAGTCATAAGTAACACATATCATTCTAAAATATATAGTAATATATTTTTTTATAAAAAAGTAAACTAAATTTAATATAGTTTTCTCATTAGTTTTAAAATTTAAGAATAATTTTTTGACAAGCACCCGTGTAATACACGGGTGTTGTACTAGTAATAATAATATTTGTTATAATTGTTAGAAATGTGTGGAATGAACTACTATGCAAAACTAGTAGATATCCTATACATGTGCACATGTGTTGTGCACAGATGTACATAAAATATTAGTAAGTAATATTTGATAATTTAATATTAAAATTCTAGATAATGAACATATTACATTTACACATATTTGATCATTAGGAAAAATAAATTAACAATTTTATTATTATGAATAATTGTTTATTACCATTAGATAATAACAGTTTGATTATTATTATTATTAAAAAAATAATTGTTTATAAGCTTCTAAAGTTGTTTGACTATGCTATTAAAACAATTTACTAATTGTTTTTAAAGAAATTTTTTCATGAGATAGAAAAGAAAAAGATAATATTGATGTTAATATAAATAACTTGAAACAATTGTTTATAATAATGTAATTTTTATTTATTGTGAACTATTATTAGTTGGTATTAGCAATACTTATTATATTATATAATAGAAAAATACATGATTACACTTAATAGGATGTGTTAATGTGAGAAGTAAAAAAATATTAATGATAAATTTTGTAACTGAAAATAGAGGAAAAATTTTAGAGGTTTTATTAAATAGGTAAAATTAAATGCTAAGCTAGCAATTATATATATATATATATGTATATATTATTAAAAAAAACAATTATTTATAAGATTCTAAAGTTGTTTAACTATGCTATTAAAACAATTTACTAATTGTTTTTAAAGAAATTTTTTTATGAGATACAAAAGAAAAAGATAATACTGAAAATATATAACTTGAAATAATTGTTTATAATTATGTAATTTATATTTATTATGAATTATTATTAGTTGGTATTAGCAATAACTATCCTCCCTATATATAATTGCAGAATGCGCTGAGCCTACGTGGCTGCTTCTGGTGCTTCGAAATCCTATTTGGCGAAGAATCATGCTTCGTAATTAGGTTTGGATAAATAATATTGATATATTAATAATTAATAATCTAGGTTCGGGTATTCCATAAATATTATTTAGCTAATTTAGGTATTTTAATATCACTTTTACTAATATAACCCTTTAATTCTTTGTAATTTTACATAGTGAGGCACTAAGACTAATATATCCCTGGATTTTGATTTGTTTCCTTCAATAAACTATTGAATTATAAATGTATTTTAAAAGTTGATAACTTTTGTATTTCTTATCGGTTTTACATATATAATATATCAAATTAATCATCTTTTGATGATCTTCGATTTGACATCCATATTGTATATATATGAAATAAATAAATTATATTTATTTTTATAATAATAAAAAATAATAATATTTATTGAAATTCATTAGAAAAATAATATTATTTTTCAATTGATATATTTATATGTAATGTAGTTATATATTGTAAGTTAAAAAAAATTAATATAATATAACACAAGTAAATTGCACAAATAAAAAGTGTCATAATAAATATATAATAATATATATATTCTTATAAAAGATATTCAAATTTTCAAACTACTTTTTCTCATTAATTTTAGATTTTAAGAAAAAAATTATCAAACACCCGTGTAATACACGGGTGTTGTACTAGTTATATAATATAATAGAAACATACATGATTACACTCATTAAGATTTATTAATGTGAGAAGTAAAAGATATTAATGACAAATTTTGTAACCGAAAATGGAGGGAAAATTTTAGAGGTTTTATTAAATAGGTTTTATTAAATGCTACATGTCAGCAATTATATATATATATATATATATATATATATATATATAGTGACATTCACTATTGGAGGAATGGGCATATTAAATGAGGTATGGGGAATGAATAATTTGTGTAGGATTGTCGGTAGAATTTGCCTATAAAAGGCATTGCAAATGAAGTGAAAAATTGCTCATTGTAGAAGAAGAGAAATATTCAGTATAATTTATATCCGGTGTCTATTTTGTGTTCTTTATCTTTCCCGTTTTTATAACACGTTATCAGCACGAGCGCTCTATCCGATCAAGAAAGGTAGGAATATACTAATTATATATGTATGTATATATATTACATAAAATTAGTATATTTTACTGATATACATATTACCATTATTCTTGACAAGTAAGGCTCTGCCATAGTCGAGTATATGTGGTATGAATATACTAAATATGACATTATTTACATATTACCATTATTATTGGCAAGTAAGGCTATGTCATAGTCAATAATATGTGGTAAGATGATATTATTAAATTTATTTATGATTACTACTAATTATGATGTATAACTTCAAGTTATAATAAATAATATTACTTATACTTAACGCCCACAAAATGGTTTACCCAATAATGTGGTGTGAAATTTATAACTGCTTATTCTTGTACCCACCGAAAGATTTATCGAGTAGTGTGGAGTGACATTTTTATTTATTTTGTCACTTATATTCATTAAATTGTTCACATAGTGGCTCGGTGAATTTTTAAGATAATATACATGATTAATTCGTATTTTATAATCATGAATAATTAAATAACAAATATTATATCATTAGTTTGTTCTCAACGGCTTCATAACGGCTATATTGCAACGGCTACATATCAACTTATATATATCACACTACACTTCATATATTAACGTCCATTCCAAATACTAAAATATATTTCCCTCAAACGAAAAAAAATAATAATAAATGTTTCATCTACTATTTATAATTACCATTATATTGTTTATTTTTTACACTTTGGGAATTTTCACGATGATGTATCATACCACTGAATTTATACTTTATGTATTAGGTTTTTGTATGATGTGTCTCTTATTTGCTTTTCTGTACGTTGTGGAGAATTAATGATTGTATAATGTAATTTTCTCTAATCTAAGCATTGATGTTTTATTTTATAGTTATCATGGCAAATCTGGTGAAACTCGAATTTGAGGCTCTTGACATTTCGGGAAAAAATTATATTTCATGGACACTAGATGCCGAAATTCATTTGGCCGCGAGGGGATTGGGAGAAACAATAATCTCCCCAAATAATTCATCAATACAAGATAAAGCTAAAGCAATGATATTTCTGCGGCACCATTTGAATGAGAGATTGAAAAATGAATACTTAACTGTGAAAGATCCCGCGAATCTTTGGAAAGCTTTGAAAGAAAGATACGATCATCAGAAAACAGTAATTCTCCCCCGGGCTCGTTATGAATGGATGCACTTGCGCTTCCAAGATTTTAAAATTGTAAACGAGTTCAATTCAGCCATGTTCCGCATTTGCTCGGTATTGAAATTATGCGGGGAAAACATAACTGATTACGATATGCTTGAAAAAACGTTGTCCACATTCCACGCTTCAAACGTACTTTTGCAGCAACAATACAGAGCAAAAGGCTTTGTGAAATATTCTGAGCTGATTTCTTGTTTGTTGCTAGCCGAACAAAATAATGAGCTGTTGATGAAAATTCATGAATCTAGACCCACGGGGTCTACTGCGGTCCCTGAAATAAATGCTGTAACATCTAAACAGGGAACCGGAAATGAAAATAGCCAAACAAATATGCATGGATATACCTCAGGACGTGGCCGTGGTCGTGGACGTGGACGTGGACGTGGCCGTGGATATGGTCCAGACAGAAATTATGGACGAGGCCGAAATTTTTTCCCAGGATACAAATCTGGCCGAGGTAATTATCATGGACATGGAAAAAATGATTTTCAGAAACATTCTGAAAATAATAAAGGGGAAGCTTTCAAGAATAACGATGAAAAAAACATGTTATCGATGTGGTAGAAATAACCATTAGGCTCGAAATTGTCGAGCCCCAAGGCACGTGGTTGAAAAATACCAAGATTCCCAGAAATCAAAAGATAAGAATATAGAAACTAATTTTATGGTTGGGGAATCCTCTGAAAATGATGCAACGCGTGTGGATGATGACTATAGCATCGATGATATATTGAAACTGGATTTTGCCGATGCGGCATTTGAAGACGGAGCTGGAAATGACCTAGAGAATAACTGATGATCATGTTTTTATTTTGCTTTTTGAGTGGTAATGTATTTGTGTGTGAGCTACTTGTATCTGTACTTTGAATTTGATCAATAATAAATGTTGTTTTCTTTTAGATCATGGATCGGTCACGAATCCAAGATGGAGATGTATGTCTTGCAGATTGTGCCACTACTCATTCTATCCTCAAGGACAGAAAATATTTCGTGAACTTGAAATTAAATGAAGCAAAAGTAAACACAATATCCGGAAGTACAAAGATAATTGAGGGTTCTAGAAAAGCCATACTTTTTATGATGGGCGGTACAAAATTTATAATAAGTGATGCGCTATTCTCCCCAAAATCAACAAGAAACTTGTTGAGTTTTAAAGATATCCGAATGAATGGATACCACATTGAAACGATGAATAAGGGGGGAGTTGAATATCTTTGCATTAACTCAGATAATGCGGGAAATAAATGTGTTTTGGAGAGGTTACCCGCTTTATCCTTGGGTTTGTATTGTACCCGGATTAATATAATCGAGGCATATGCTGCAACAAATTCAAAGTCGAATGAAATATTTAAACTTTGGCATGATCGACTTGGTCACCCTGGCTCGATAATGATGCGATGAATTATTGAAAATTCTAGTGGCCATCCACTAAAAAATAAGAGGATATTGCAAACACATGAGTTGACATGTGCCTCTTATTCTCAAGGGAAATTGATAATGAGACCATCACATACTAAAATCGGACATGAATCACCATTATTTTTAGAGGATTCATGGTGATATATGTGGACCTATTCATCCACCTTGTTGTCCATTCAGATATTTTATGGTGTTAATTGATGCCTCTAGTAGATGGTCTCACGTAAGTTTGTTATCCACTAGAAATATGGCATTTGCTAAATTTCTTGTCCAACTTATTAAATTAAGGGCTCAATTCCCAGATTATATTATCAAAAGAGTCAGACTTGACAATGCTGGAGAATTTACATCTCAAGCATTTAATGATTATTGTATGGCAATGAGAATTGATGTTGAACATCATGTGGCACACGTTCACACTCAAAATGGTCTAGCAGAATCATTGATTAAATGACTGTAGCTTATAGCTAGGCCATTGATAATGAGGACAAAACGTCCTACTTCAGTATGGGGACATGCTATTCTGCATGCGGATGATCTAATTCGAATAAGACCAAGTGCATACCATACATACTCGCCATTACAGTTGGCATATGGTCGTGAACCAAATATTGCACATATAAGAGTTTTTGGTTGTGCAATATATGTACCAATTGCTCCGCCCCAACGTACAAAAATGGGGCCTCAAAGAAGGTTGGGAATATATGTTGGATATGAATCTCCATCAATAATCAAATACCTTGAGCCAAAAATAGGTGATGTTTTTACAGCTCGTTTTGATGATTGTCATTTTAATGAAGAATTGTTTCCCCCCTTAGGTGGGAATGAAAAGTCAATTGAGAGAAATATTGAATGAAGAACATCCGCATTATCATATCTTGATCATCCCACCAAACAAAGAGAGAAAGAAGTTCAAAAGATCATACATTTGCAGAATATTGCAAATCAATTGCCAGATGCATTTACTGATTTAAAAAGAGTGACCAAATCACATGTGGCAGCCGTAAATGCCCCTGCTCGAATTGAGATTCCAAAAGAAATGGCAAATGACGATAAGCCAAGTGAGTCAAAGACACGCTTGAAACGAGGAAGACCAGTTGGGTCTAAAGATAAGAATCCTCGAAAGAAAAGAGAAATTCTTGACTCGAATTTGAAAAATAATCAGGATGATGGAAAAATTTCGGGAAAAAATAAAAATATTGAAATTTCCATCAACTACGTAAACAATGAGAACCTTTGGAAGCGTAATGAGATCATGAATATTGATGACGCATTTGCATATATGGTATCGAAAGAAATTGATAATGAAGTTGAGGATCCTGAACCAAAATCTGTAGCTGAATGTCAAAAAAGACGTGATTGGGATAAATGGAAAGGTGCCATCCAAGCTGAGTTAGATTCACTCAATAAACGAAAAGTTTTTGGGCCTATTTCCATTATACCAAAAGGCATAAAACCTATTGGATACAAATGGGTTTTCACCAGAAAAGGAAATGAGAAAAACGAGATCACGAGATATAAAGCTCGACTTGTTGCACAGGAATTTTTCCAAAGGCCTGGGATCGATTATGATGAGACATATTCCCCTGTCATGGATGCAATTACTTTCAGATACTTGATGAGTTTAGCTGTCCATGAAAATCTTGAGATGCGTCTCATGGACGTTGTAACTGCTTATTTGTATGAATCATTAGACACCGACATATACATGAAAATCCCAGAAGGAATCAGAATGCCCGAAGCACTGAACTCCAAACCTAAAGAGTTATGTGCGTTAAAGTTGCAAAGATCTTTATATGGCTTGAAACAATCCGGGCGTATGTGGTATAATTGTTTGAGCGAACAATTATTAAAAAGGGGATACTTAAATGATCAAATTGTTGGTGTTATATACTTAAGCTTTGCTTTAGTGGATATTACACTTGTTATTTCTTGATGAATGAGAATTATGTTTGGTTAAATAAGTTCCACGTTCTGTTGTTTTGCATGTAGATAAGTGGATCGTCATCGGGCGTACCGAAGATCACTATATCAGTTACTTGCGAAACAAGAATCATTGGTTCACAACCTAGATGGAATTGAACAGCCCATCGGAACGGTTGTAGTGTCAACCGTACGATTTGTCTTGACCAATTAGTTGCACTAGTACATTTATGTATTGAACAGAATCCCAGAGAGGGATGTTCGTTTTATACTGATCGTCGTAAACGAACTAGGCCTCAGTTAATTATTGCGTGATCTTAGCCCGTAAGATATTAAATAGGCATGTGCACATAATTGTTGTTGCTTTGATTCTTTGGGTGAGATCCAACCGGGTCGACATATTTAATGAATTGGGTAATGACATTATGTGTTCGATGTGCTATTAGGATATTTACGGTCACCATGTGCGTTAGTATGATGATGTCCCCGAAGTGAGTTC
>CACSLK010013932.1:524068-536511 GCA_902706635.1 Striga hermonthica | reverse complement strand
TAAGTTTTCTTCATCAAACCTTTAGATCCGCTGCGCATAGGTTTATGTTGAATGTTTGTCCGTGATTTATGCATATCGAGATCCTCATATGTCCCAACACAAATATGTCCGTGTGTCTTTATAAAGAAATCACATAATGGAGTTGTGATAATAGCTGTCTATGTTGATGACCTTAATATTATTGGGACAACAAATGAAATACAAGAAGCAGTTACATTTTTGAAAGGCGAATTTGAAATGAAGATCTCGGAAAAACCAAATATTGCCTTGGCTTACAGATAGAGAGAGTACAAAATGGGATATTTGTCCATCAATCTAACTATACTAAAAGAGTACTGAAACGTTTTAATATGGACAAAGCTAATCCCCTTAGTACTCTGATGGTTAATCGGACATTGGATGTTGAAAAGGATCCATTTCGACCATGTGAAGAAAATGAAGAAGTACTTGGTCCTGAGGTACCATATATGAGTGCAATAGGGGCTCTTATGTATCTTGCTAATTGCACCAGACCAGATATATCTTTTGCTACCAACTTATTAGCAAGATATAACTCGTCACCTACGAGGAGGCATTAGAATGGAATCAAACATATATTCCGTTACCTCCAAGGAACAATCGATCTGGGTTTATTTTACTCAAATGATAAAAAACATGAAATGATCGGTTTTGCAGATGCAGGATATTTATCAGACCCACATAAGGCGAGATCTCAGACTGGCTACGTTTTCACTATTGGTGGGACTGCATTTTCTTGGCGCTCTCAGAAACAAACACTAGTTGCTACATCTTCAAACCATGCTGAAATTATTGCATTGCATGAAGCAACTAGGGAAAGCATCTGACTCAGAAACATGACTAAACACATTCAACAAGCCAGTGGATTCTCAAATAATAAAGACTCGACGGTGATATTCGAAGACAATGCAGCATGTGTCGCTCAGACCAAAGAATGATACATCAAGAGTGACAGAACTAAACATATTCCACCAAAGTTCTTCTCATACACTCAAGAGCTTGAAAAGAACAAACAGATCAAGATTCAATACATCCGATCAAGTGATAACGCAGCAGATTTGTTTACGAAGGCGCTCCCAACTACAATGTTCCGGAAGCATGTCCATAACATTGGAATGAGACATCTTCGAGATTTGCACGGATGATAACTCGAGGGGGAGCATGGCGGCTGTACTCTTTTTTCCTTATCTCGGTTTTTTTTTCCACAGGGTTTTTCCGGATAAGGTTTTTAATGAGGCAGCATAAACGCACATTGCATAGTGGTTATTCCAAGGGGGAGTGTTAGAAATGTGTGGAATGAACCACTATGCAAAATAGTGACATTCACTATTGGAGGAATGGGCATATTAAATGAGGTATGGGGGAATGAATAATTTGTGTAGGATTGTTGGTAGAATTCGCCTATAAAAGGCATTGCAAATGAAGTGAAAAATTGCTCATTGTAGAAGAAGAGAAATATTCAGTATAATTTATATCCGGTGTCTATTTTGTGTTCTTTATCTTTCCCGTTTTTATAACAATAATTAATATCTGTTTATAATATTTGTTTATGAATTCAATATATATCTCTTTTGAGGTGTTTTTATTTATTATTATTATTTGAAATGGTAGAGGTAAATGAAGTTGTAACGCAAAACAAGTCGTTCTTGAGTCCTATTCATTTAAAGCTCGTGTAATTAATGAGTAAGTCGAGTCTAGCTCTATAAGATTAATAAATAGTGGTTTTTATGTAATTTTTTATAATTCCATATAAAAGTTCGAATTCGACTTATTAATATAATATTGAATCAAAAATTATTAATAGTTTAACTTTAGTTAATTAAGACTTGAGTTCTGAACGTGAGAATCAAAAGTTCGACTTCAACTCGAGTTTCGACTCCATGTTATGAAGAAATACAGTAATTGCATATACCGAATATTTATTTATTTTTCCATTGGGATCGGATTCAAAAAAATTTCAAGTTGTTTTTGGTTTCTTTAATCTTATTAACACAATTTTAAAATCATATTATTTGCTATTCTCACCGAACATAAATTTTGAATTAAACTTTTATTAAAGGGGGATGCGAATATTTTAAACTTATGTTAGTGGAGCTGTGAATTTTCTTGGGACGTGTTTCGTTACAAGAGCTGCATTAGATTCTGCCACGACGCGCCCCGTTTCTGGTCCAGAAGATGGGCTGACCCACGTGTGTAATCTGGTCCACTATCATTTATCGTAGCATTGGGTTGTGGGCCCACTTTCAATCTTTAAAATGTATATGATATGATATGATATGGGCACCCAAATAATTCAGCCCAATCTTTTTGCAGATTTGTGATACTTTTCTATATATTTTTTTTTTTATTTATTTAAATTGAAAATTATTGACCCTATCCCAAAGTTCAAAGCACTATTCTTGAAAGCAAGGGGAGCATCGGCCCATGTGATGATGTCTCACGTGGCCGCCACATAAGCATCAGTAGCACCACTACCGTGTGTGTGCCGTAGTAGGTGTGCCAGGTACATTTACACGCGTCCCTCATTCTCCAAAATTAGAGAAATTAAGTGCACATCTCTAATTTTTTTTAATTGAAAAATGAGGCATATTACATAAATTAAAATATCATTAATTATTTATATTAAAAAAATAAAACAAAAATACTAAAATTCATAATTTTTCATTATCTATAAATAGATCCCACATTTGATAGGTTTTTTAACACAACTAATTTTTCGTTTTATAATATGTTCACCTTATTGTGTATGTAACATGTTCATCTTATTCTATAACATGTTCACCTTATTGTGTATGTAACATGTTCATCTTATTCTATAACATGTTTATTTTATTATGTAACATGTTCATCTTATTTTATAACATGTTCATCTAAATTTTATCTGTGAAAATGTAACATTTTCATCTTATTAGTTATTAGAGAGGATTTTGGTTTGTGGCGGTGGAAAATATTTGATCGAAAGACTAATTTATGGAATTTCTTTTACATTATACTAGTTTTTCACTTTCATTCCCTATAGTATGACTATTGCATAAATTTGAGTTCTTAACTGTAGATTATGGTTTATTATTTCAGGGCGGGGATGCTTGCATTGAACGAGTGAAAATCGAGCAAGAAATTAACCAGAATTTTGTGTATGAAGTGGAAATGGGAGAAAATAATGTGAGAGCCCGTGATGTAGATATGGAATGTAAACATGTTCATCTTATTCTATAACATGTTCATTTTATTATGTAACATGTTCATCTTATTCTATAACATGTTCATTTTATTATGTAACATGTTCATCTTATTTTAGAACATGTTCATCTAAATTTCATCTGTGAAAATGTAACATTTTCATCTTATTCTATGACATGTTCATCTTACTCTATAACATGTTCATCTTACTATGTAATATATTCATCTAATTTTATAGATTTGCGTCACAATCTTCCAATAAGATAAATTAATTGTAAAAAATGATAAATTAATTGTGTTCCAGAAAATATCAAATGCGGTCTCTATTTATAGAGAATGAAAAATTATGAATTTTTGTATTTTTATTTTTATTTTTTGATACAAAACATGAATGATAATTTAATTTATATAATATGATATATGGGACACATGTCCCATTTTTTTAAAAAAAAAATAACTTACCTCCTTACCTCTTATCTCACGCGCAGTTGGGAATATAGCATTTCACAAAAGCCCCTGGCACACCTAGCAAGGTGTGCCCTGTATTTGTCCATAAGCATTCGTTGGTTCAATTTTTGTTAAATTTTAAAATAAATAATTTTTTTGCAGCCAAAATGCAAATATTGCTGAATCAATATGAACTAATACAACATCTGTGTATTACATGAGTATTTGTTAAAAAATTATTCTAAAATTAATTTTATTATTATTGTTATAAATAAATATAATTTATTTATTTTTATACATACAAATATGCATGTTAAATCGAAGCTCACCAAGAGATAATTAATTTGATATATTATATATGTAAACCTGATAAAAAATACAAAAGTTATTAACTTTTAAAATACATTTACAATTCAATGATTATAATAAAAAATAATATTAAAATACAATTAATAAATGTAACGTTACGATAAATAATCAACATGTTTACGAATAATCCAGACCTAATTATTTTAGATTGTACGTAAATAAAAATCTACCCAAACCTAATAACGAAACATGTAATTTTGTCACATAAGACCCCGAATCATGCGAGCCTGCCACTTAGACTCAACACGTTCTGAATTAATATATAGGGGGATTAATTGTGAGATTATAAGATTTTAAATTCATATTACACGTGACACATTGTCCACCCCATACTTAGAAGAATATATATGTCCAAATCAAAATATATAAAAGAAAAAGTCAAAATATCAAATGGTATAATCTCATGGAAGAAAATATATGCAAGCCATTTGATTGAATGCCACAGAATCTGGCTTTCATGACATGGCCACACAACACCCCATTATTTGATTCTATCTAAAGACAAAGTAGAGACCAATGGACAGTATAGTATATATATAGATAAAAAGAAAGAGAGTTCTTTTGTGTGACACTTTGGGGATATTAAATTTTATGTGGATGTAAATGAAGAAGGGTTTAATTGGGAGGAACATGAATCAAAAAGTTTGTCTCAATACACTTTTTTTTTTCTTTATTTAAATGAGTTTACACTCTACGAAATTTCTCGTTAAACTGCCTAATGGTTATTTTTTTTTTTTCAAACGATAATCTAATAGTTAGTTATTCGTACAAATTATGCCGTTAAACTACTTAATGTTATTCCTTCAAATTTTATTTTATGAAGATGTGTCACGCAAGTAATAATATGTCATAGTTTTATTTATTTTGTTTCATATATAGAGTAGGAGATTTGAGTACTAAGTTCACGTAAATATGTCGAAATACAACTAACTAACTCGGTTGAGATTTGATTTGGTGCATTTTCCATAATACAAGGCCAAATATCTATACTTATATAAAGAGTCATCCTATTTATTAAAATTATTAGCAAAAAAATAGGTCAGCATTTAATGCAACCCATAAATAGTATTTTTATTATTTTTCTTATTTTTCTTTAAAAATCTTACAATTTAATGTATAAATACGCTTTAATATAATCATAAAATTTAATCATATAATTTAATTATTTCTTTAAAAATATGCTTATATATATATAAATTTGAATAAAATGTGTTACTTAAATATCTAAATAATTTAAAAATTCAAATGTTTAAACTAATTGATAAATAATTTATAAATTTCTATTTTATTAACGTATGTAATTTTATTTAAAATAATTTTAAATATACCGAAAATTTTTTAGAAAATTGTATCGATCCTACCAGTTAAACCGACTGGTGTTGACAGATTCAATAGCAAATATTTTATTCAAGTGAACTAGACTAATTATAAACTGGTTCTCGGTCCATCCGATCGGACTGTGTCCAGCACGGTTTAATTTAAAAACGATAGGTAAATCTTGATTAATTTATTTGTATATTTAAACTATCACACAATCGTAATATTATTTTCCCATGCATCGCACGGGCCACGCATTAGTATATAAGAAAAAAAAAAGGTTTGTATCAAATGTCATGTATGATAAACTTGCGAAATCATCGTTAAAGTTAGTCTACTTTACCAAATTGATTTACCAATTGATTTATGGAACACACGTTTATCATTTTGATACATGATTCAATGACAGTTATCCTTGGTTTTACTAAACCCTATTACTATTTTCACCTAAAAATTGGTTCTAAATAATTATAAAGTGCATTTTTTATAGCTGAAACTAAAGCTAAACAGTAGCCAGCACACTCATCTTGTTTATGCTCTATTGTCAATTTGTCATATTCTTACCCAAGTTAACAGAAGGGAATGTTTTTTGGACCATTGTTTAGCATTAGTTGCATCTATAAAAAGTGTGCTAGCTATACTTTTGGGTTTGGACTAAATTTGAAAAATCATCCCAGTTCAAATTGATGGCCCAAGTGCGTTTGATAAATTAATGGCCCAATAACTATAAATTCTTACAAGCCCATTTAATTAGTACAACTTCTTTCGTCTGTCTAGCAGTTTAGACCTTGCTTAAAAACTACAAATTCTTACAAGTGCCAATGTTTGTTTTTCTATATTTTATTTATCAATTAATAGCCAAACAAATCTTTGTTATTTTACAATAATTGTATTTTGTGTTCGAATATTATTATTATTATTATTTTTCTGTTTTGTACAAGATTTTTGCACATTTATGTGAAGTTATTGCACTCTATAACAAGAATTTAATCATTCACACACTTCACACTCTTAGATTTGTTGATGGAGAAATCTTCAGACTGATATCCTTGTCAAACGAGTTGTCACGAATAGCAAACGGGAATAATGCAATCAATGAAGATTAGATTAGTATGTGATATGACGAATTGGGTTTGGCGCAGTGGCGCATACCTCACTCGGCGTATACCATATCCCGAGTTCGAGTCACTAAGAGGAAAATTGGGGAACTAGTATTAATCCTCCTGTGTATTTGTATGTGTAAAAAAAATAAATAATTAGTATGTGATACGTAAAATATAGGGAGTACAATTTCAACACGCTTAGACATTTTTACATATGATTAATTAATGTAATTACAACTATTTTCTTAGTGACTTAATGAACCCATATTAATTCATAGAAGTGAAGTTATGTAGAATTATTAACTGTGTAAGTATTATAAACGAGTTAATTAAGTCTCAACTGTAGATAAATGCGAATTGATAACCGCATTATCTGCAGCCATGTCGCGTTGTAGGCGCGTTGTTTCGCGTGGCACCGCCACGTGGCACAAACTGTCCATTTTTTCTTACCAGAGTTAATTAATAATAATAAAATTTATTTATTACGTATTTATCCAGTTATTATATAATAAAAATGGCAGAAAACTGTGAAACATTGAGAGAGAAAGAGAGCAAGAAAACTGATACTACAATCAACACCACCCCATCTTTTATTGGGATCAGTCTTCTAATAAAATTTTCAAAACGAGTGAAAAAGATCAGATTTTTATTGAAATTAGAAAAAAATAAAAAATAAAAAATAAAAAAGTCTACTCTCTTTCAAGAACCCACGTCAGTATTTATCGGTTTATGTATCAGCTGCAAGGTTTTCTGCAATTTTCTTGGTCGTGGCGAATGCAGTTGAACGGTGGCGGGCGACCCAGATGGAGCAAGTTTGAAGAAAATGAATGCCTGCTGTGTTTTAATATATGTGTTTGTCTCTTAATCTACTGGATCTTTTGTTAATTTTGTTTTTGTCTTGATTAAGGATAAGATAATTTAGATGGGTAGTATAACGGACGCGACGATTTTGCATCATGTATGCGTTGTGCTGCTTTTGCTATGGTGTCTCAATTCGTTCGAATGTTGCCATCCCGTTGCCTATTTTCTCTCTCTAATATATCTCTATCTGGTGAGGCTCTTTGTTTTGATTGTATTTTTGAAATATATATATATATATATTTAAGGGGAAAAATATATTGATGAGATTGGGACTGATGGGTTTTGGTGAACTTGAAGGTTCATGAAGGGTATGTGCTGAAATTGAGAAAAAAACTGCAGTTTGAGGAAAAAAGAGAGTCTAATCAAAGACGGGTAAATGATCATTTTTTCAGTTTCTTGTTCTGTTTTACTTTTGTTTGTAACTGTTTTCCTTTTAGCTTTCATATCATAGGCTGATTTCAGTTTCAGAATTTTTGTAGTTGAAGATAGGAATTAGGAGGGGAGAAGAAAGAAGGAAAAAGAACAAAAAAGGGATACTGATTTTTGAATGTATGTATATATTCTACTGAGGTTTAGGATACTATAATGTGAATAAAGTTCTTATCTTTTCTGTTATATAACATGGCTGCTGTTTGTTTACATGATTATTGAAAGGACTAAGATCCCTTTTTGTCTTTGGCCTTTTCTTAATAAGTTGAAGCTTATGATTCTATCAAGTCCATTTATTTAAACAGCCTGAGACTGTTAGATGGCTTTTCTTGTACTTGTTATAGGTGCTTTCTGAGTCTGAGACTGTTAGATGGCTGAACCATGCCGTCGAGAAGATTTGGCTTATCTGCATAGAGGAGATAGTTTCTCAGAAGATTCTTCTCCCTATATTCCCATGGTTCTTGAAAAAATATAAGCCTTGGACAGTGGTATGACAAAAATATACATTTCTTTAATGAGTTAAAATTTTGGGGAAAAATATACATTTTCTAATAATTGATACATGTGGTTCCAGCCCTTTATCTTTTAGACCTTCATCTTGTAACCCGTTTTTTTGTATGTACAGAAAGACGTTGAGCTTCAGCATCTTTACTTAGGAAGATCACCACCTATAATTACTGATATGAGGGTTGTTCAACACTCTAATGGCGATGATCACTTGGTAAGCAATGTTTAAAATAGAGGTGATCTTACAGATAGGATTTAGTTCGTATGACCTAGGTATAGTGATTATTTGATAATATGCTGCAGGTTCTAGAATTGGGGATGAATTTTCGTACCGCCGATGATATGAGTGCAATTCTTGGTGTAAAACTGAGGAAAAGACTTGGTTTTGGAATGTGGGCCAAGTTGCATTTGTTGGGTATGCATGTTGAAGGGAAGGTGAGCAAAAGATTTAAGATTGACTCTATATATCTGTATGCAGCCTGAATAGTTGTGTTATATACTTAAGCCCGATTTAATTCCATTTCCTTTCTTTATTTAATCTGTTTCCAATCAGTTAGTTTCGCTGTAAAAAAAAAGAAATTATTTTTAGTGCCAGGGAAAAAGCATGAATGTAATTAACGAAAAGTGTATATAGTTTAATTTGCAAAATGCACATTACCAATGGCAACGCATTTTATTTGTTGCAGGTTTTGGTTGGGGTTAAGTTCATCCGGAGCTGGCCTTTTATTAGTCGTTTGCGTGTATGCTTTGCTGCGCCTCCTTATTTTCAAATGACCGTGAAGCCTATATTCACGCACGGCCTCGATGTAACTGAACTTCCCGGCATTGCTGGCTGGATCGTAAGTACACGTCTACCTTCTAGCTAATCCCCCTCTCATTTGTCTGCCTTCATATGTCCTTTTTTTTTTGGGTTTAGGATAATCTTCTGGCACTCGTGTTTGAGCAAACTCTAGTGGAGGTGAGATTCTTTGCTTCTGTGGTTTCTACAGTTGAGAAGTATAGAGACATGTTATTGTTGTTTGTATGCTTTTTTTTTTTTGTTCTTTTTTGGTCTTTGTTCTTTTTTTTTTTTGTTTGCTATTATCTTGTTTACTCTTTTCATCTTTGTATGTCTTTAAATCTGCAGCCTAATATGCTTGTGGTTGACGTCGAAAAATTTTCCTCACCGCAACCAGGTATTCTCACTCGTTATATATATTTATTCAAAATGTAAAAATTAATCAACAGCCCTTCGGATTTCTCTCTATGAAGTGGGATGTAACTATTTATTCTTAACTTCACAAAATTTTCTTGAGTGTTAGAAAATTGGTTCTCAGTCGATGCAAAGGATCCTATTGCGCATGCTATCGTAGAGGTTCTTGAAGCTACTGAGATGAAGCCGTCAGACTTGAACGGTTAGTTTTCTTTTCAATTCGACAAGTTAATCGTGCCTTCAGATTTGGTTGATGTTAGTTAGTTAAAACTGGTGGTGTTTTTCAGGATTGGCTGATCCATACGTGAAGGGTCAATTAGGACCTTACAGATTTCGGACAAAGACTCAAAAGAAAACCTTAGCTCCAAAATGGCGCGAGGAATTCAAAATCCCCATCTGCTCGTGGGAATCAGACAACATTCTCGTCATTGAAGTTCGTGATAAGGACCGCATATTTGATGACACAATGGGGTTTGTTTTCTTTTCTTGTTTTAACATTAAAACCTTTGTCCCGAATATTTTTTTCTTGGCAAATTCATTTACTGTTGCTTTTTAGTCCTTTTCTTTTACTAGTTCTCTTTTTAATTAATTGTGCAAATAATGCAGAGATTGTTGTGTCAACATTAACGAACTTAGGGATGGTCAGAGGCATGACATGTGGCTGCCCCTTCAGAACATTAAGATGGGAAGATTGCATCTTGCGGTGACTGTATCTGAAGGAACTGCAAAGGTATGATCTTTAGTCCAGCTTTAATGTTTTATTTAGTTCTTAAGTGTTGAAATAAATTAGGAATTGGAAATGCTGCTCTGCTCGAAATTGGTTAATTCCTCGTAGAATTTTTATGTGCAAATCTTTTTGTGAGTACTCTTGAGCTATAAAATTATTGAGCGACAGGAGACAAAGCGAGTGCCTAATTTGTATTAATAAAATGACTGACTTTTGAAGATTTGGTTAACCGTTAAAAACTCGATCAAATATCCTAATTTGTACCTTATAATGTTAAGAGGAGCGAGTGTTACAGGAAGCGTGCCATGGATGTATGTCTGAAAGTGAAATTGAGGCTACGTTGTTGTGGACATGTTAATTGGAACAGAAGTTGCAAAATCAGCTGTGAGTGCTTTAGTTTAGTTTAGTGATTGATCTTTCTTTTTTTTCTTTTTTTTTTTTCCCTACACTAACTAATAGTTTGATCGACCATGCAAATACACATACATATGAACATCTTTTCATTTTTGACTTTCTAATGCTTTCTCAAATACTAGAAACCGAGAGGTCCGGACATGACATTGTGTTGTAGTTGATCTTTGTGAGCTTCTTGGCCGAGAATCGGATTTTCTCTTGATAAGCCTTTTTTGAATGCTAAGCTTTATTTTCATCATTAAAGCAGGTTGTAGAACCTCCACCTGAAGCAGAAATACTCGAAGAAGACAACGTTAGAAGAAGACCCTCTTTCACCGATGATTCACGAAAAGACTCGTTTTCACGCGAACTATCTGGACAATCCTTACAAGTTGCTGATAAATTCGAGCCCATCGATATCCAGGGACAATCTGACACCGGGCTTTGGATCCACCACCCGGGCAGTGAAGTTGCACAAGTGTGGGAACCCAGAAAAGGAAAAAACCGGCACCACCAAAACGGGCTCATTCAAGGTGAGACGTGCGACCCGCACGCAAATGATGGCACGAGCACCGATGAAAGCACCGAGCCCGTTAAATCGCCTTCGAAAGTCCGGAGGGGCTTGAGAAAAATCTCGTCGGTTTTCCACAGAGGCCCGAGGGACGATGATGACAAGTCGGGCCCGATTGGTTTGGTTGAGCCTTCCCCACGTGAAAACATAAGGGCTTCGAACGCGAAAGAAGTTGGGGTGAGGTGGATAATGGACGAATCTATTATGTCGAAAGTTGAAGAGAGTGAGCTGGATGGAGGGAATGGGCCGGGAAGCCCGCGTGGCAATGTGAAGGATGTGGCGAAGAGTATTTTGAAACAGGCTGGAAAATCGGCAAGGAACTTGAAAAGCGTGCTTTCTCAGAAAGCTTCGAGAAAGTCGAGGGCTGGAGATAAAGAGGCTTTTCCGAAGGGGGAATCTTCGGAAGATGACGAAGATTCTCTTTCGTCCGTGTCTGGTGGGCCCGGTTTGGTTGTTCCGGGCTTGGCTGTACCTACTGACAGTAACTCCTCGTTCAAGTCGAGTGACGGTGTTGTCCAGACTGAAGCAAGCACTTCATCGACAGATAATGTTGTGGTTCCAGCCGGTGCAAAATCACGAGATGATATGTAGCATATTATACTGTTTTTTATGCTCTGTTCGTATACGAAAGATTATAAAGATGTGTGATGTGAATTAGGTGGTTTTGTTAGCTTGTTCAAAGGAGTTTTTTGGTCAAGAGTATGTAAACACCACAACAGATGATTGTGTATATTGCTACTTCATTTTATTGTTGATTTGTTTTTGTGTTTGCTGACAGATGAGCTTTAGTCTGTGTTTGTGAGGTCACACACGAACTTCAGACGAAAAATATTGTCTACGACACTTTCGAGCGAATACAACGAAGGCTACAAAACACACGTACGCCGCTTGCTAATAAACTCAGATTCGAGTAGTCCCTATACGAGCGTTTGTATAACAAATATTGCTAATAAACTCAGATTCGAGTAGTCCCTATACGAGCGTTTGTATAACAAATATCCGTAAACGAACTATGCTTGTTTCAGACCACACAGCAGAAATATTTGCCTCAAAGCTAACTCTGGAAATCAAAGCTGAAATATAGGATTGAATCAGAAAATTTTCTTAATCACGATCATTGACAAACCATTTGAAAATGCGATACATACAAGTCACCCGATCATTTTTAGTTCGAAACTATTTGTCAATCACCTTGTACCGGTTCACATAAAGCTCGAAAGACAATCGCGTTTTCTTGAACAAACAGTATCTACACGAATGCTGGCATCACAACAAAAATTAGGGGTGGTATCGGTTCGGTAACCGAACCGATAACAAAAAACCGATACC
>CACSLK010013932.1:496003-508159 GCA_902706635.1 Striga hermonthica | reverse complement strand
TTTTTTTTTTTTGTGTAAAAGAAGATGCTAGACGCCTATTAAGTCATGTTGAAGCCATTGTCGTAGTCCCCCCGGCGGTCTATGTATAGAAAAATGAATGAAATTAAGAATTTCCATAAATGCCCTTTACCTCTTTACCTCCACATTCCACATGGATTATACAAGAAGGAAGACACATCTTATAAAGCTAAAGATAATAATTTCATGGGAAAAGAAAATATTACAACACGTCAACACGTAAACACCACCCATGAATCATGCCAGAGAACCTTCGCAAGTCAATTGTTACACATATCATGATATCAATCAGCCACCGCTACCACAACCTCCGCCGCCGTCACATCCACCGGAGTCCCCACCACCACTTATTACAGCCGTCGTGGCCATGGAGGCGCCAGCAGCCGCACCAGCCCCAAGAAACAACAGCGGCTGCCACTCGCCGGCCTTTGATCTTTCCTCAGGCGGAACGGCGGCTGAAGAGGAGGGGAGGCGGCGGCAGGCCCGGCGGCTGGCGGTCGCGTCTTTTTCCGGGTGTTTTTGCAAAGACAGCAAAATATGATTTCATGTTTATTTAAGTGGTGTATTATATTAAGTTGTTGCTCGGATACTTTAGGAATTAGGATGTATTTTTCAGTAAATTGGTGAAGAAATGAAATGGAAAATTACATGGTAAAGACGACATTGACTTGGTACAACATTCATTGACTTTGTCCTTTAATGTAAATTCTCTAGCATCACACTACTTGGTAGTATGACTTTTCTGGGTATTTTTAATTTTAATTATAATTAATGACCGATATCGAGCTACTGTTCATTTACAATTTATGAAAAGTAAGTTAATCAAAAGTAACATAAACGGGACCAACAATAATTGGTAACAAACTTTAATTACAACATTTTTATACTTCCTTAATTAATCCTTTTTGCCATCAACCACCACATCCGCCGCCACAACCACCGCGAGAGACGTCACCGCCGCCACCATTGCCGCCAGCGATAACAGCTCCGGCAGCCACCATGGCGGTAACAACAGCAGCCTCGGCTCCCAAAACAACTACGTTCTCATCCTTCACGGCTCCATCGCTTGCCGGAATTTGGCCTTTCCTGAAATCAGAATACGCCGCCTGAGAAGGCGGTGGTGCTGGTGGCCGACTAGCGGCAGGTGCCCTTCCCGGGTGGCTCCATTTGCCGCCGTTCTTGATTAGACAGAACAAGATGAGAGCTGCTCCGGCCAGAATGCCAAAAACAATAACTAGATAAACTTGATAAATTTCCATATTTTATTTGTTGATAATTTGTTACATGTTATTTTGTGGCAGCAGCTAATTAAGCTTGATCCATTTATGTATATATGTTGAGTTGGTGAATCAAAAACATTCATTTTGTTTTGATTGTAACTCCACAACATTCATTGTATGTACCTTTTAGGGTGGATTTTGACAGCTCATAATAAAGATTATTACTAAGTAAGACCAAATTGGCATGTGTTGTTATGAGGTTTTGAGTTAAAACACACAAGTTATTGTGTAAGTCTGATCTGATCGTTAGATGAGTCGATTATTCATATAGTATTTTTAATAAAAGTGAATACTTATGTTGTGCAATTTTATATAATTATTTTTATGTTATTTTCTAGAATATGACATTCATTTTGAAAATAATTAAATACCCATATCGATTGAAATGCACAATTATTTAATCGTTAAGTCTGTCTAACAGTTATTTATAAGTAGAGTTAAAATTTCATAATTACATAATTAGTCAACAATATGGCTAATCGATGATAGACATGCCTACGATTAAATAGTCATATTTTTTTCTAACAAATATACATACTTTCAAATTAACAGAAATGCTAATTTGGTCCCGTTACGGAATTATTCTATCGGGGTTTGTAACTATTAGATCATCATGTAACCATCAAAGATAGTTGATATAACGGTTACAAACTCCGACGGAATGATTACGTAACAGGACCATAGCATCTCTCTCAAATTAAATTCTCACACTACTCTACAAAGCAACATGAATAAACTATACTATATCATAACACAATTTTCATTTTTATTGTAAAAAAAAAAAGTATGAGGGGACTACACATTCACAATTTACATCTATACTTATATAAAAAGAATAACATTTTTTTTAAAAAAATAAAAAGTCAAATTCTTAGTCAAAGTTTGTTAGCATTAAATATTTACCAATTTGAGTAATTTTTTGAATTTTTTATTCAGTAAAATGGAAAAGCATTAAATGTTTCCCTTAATTTGTGGGATTAGTTATCAGTTATTGTAAAAGATTCAACCCTTTATAGCTACTATGTGATTTCATGCCGCTCGATTGCAGTTTGTCAAATTTCATCCGTCTCTTACATGGGTATTAAGAATTTGTAGTTATGTTTTATGGTAAAAAATTCAATTTTGTTAGTTAATGTGAATAATACTTAATATTCATATATATGTTTTATGGTAAAAAAATCAATTTTGTTAGCTAATGTGAATAATACTTAATATTCATATAAATATAAATTTTTTAATATATGATAAAATTTTGCTAAAATAATTATTTTATGAAATCACATTGTAGTTAATTCGAATTTCTGAATAAAAATTTAAAAATGACACTTATTATGAATTTAATATAATCTATTTTATTATCAATTACATGCATCGTAGGGGTTGTGTACTATTTTTTTTCATCTTAAGGAGGATCAATAGTGTTCCCTGCACTTCGTTGTCGGGTTGTGTACTAATGTTAAATAAACATGTTCTATGTGATTTTGTACAATTTAAATTTCAGATAACATTAAATTTTTTAATTTATAAATATTTATTTATAATGAACATCTCTTACTCGTGCATCGCACGGGGTTCGTACTAGTTTACTCAAATATGAATAAACATAATACTCTATTTTTGGAATTATTTCAACAAAAATAAGAAGAAACCTTTTGGCCTTGTTTGGTAAACAGCGGTTAGCTGTTAGCTGTTAGCGGATTACATTAGCTGTTTTGACCAGCGGATTGTGTTAGCTGTTTTGACCAGCTGATTATGTTAGCGGTTTCTAAAAGAGCGTTTGGTAAAATTAGCTTTTTTTAATTATCGATTAACACGTGAAATTATTTTTAAAGACATCAACATACTTTATCATTCTATTGAACTTATAATTAGTTAAGAAATAAACATAATTAATTATTTAAATAATTATTATAGTGATTTAAAATATAATAAAAAAGTAAAAATATTTCTTGATCGAATAAATAAATTCCCGTCATATAAACAAAGTCAGCAACTATTGAAAACAAAATGCATCTATTATAATAAATATGATGAATATTAGTTCAACTTAAAAAAAGTAATAATTATTGATTATAAGAACATGTACACAATTAAATTTCCTTTTATTAATTTTTAAAATTTATATAGATTAAATTTATAGGTAATCTACTGCCAACCAAAATGAGTGAGACGAATTAAATAAATAAACTCAAAAAAAGTGTACAACAAAATTAAAAGTTAGTGGGAACAATTAATAACATGACAAAAAAGCATAACAAATAAAAGCACTATCATGTAAGAAAGGATGAAAAAGAAATATATATTCATTATGGTAAATACAAAATCACATCCAATTTCCACAACCTCACACAAAAGAAAAGAAAAAAAAAAAATAGAAAAGATATATATATACTTACATGAGCAAAACGCATCATTTATTCAAGAAATCATATTGACATTTTTTTTCTTCCATATATCTCATCCTCACCCGCAACCTTCACCGCCGCCGCCTCCGCCCTCGCCACCACCGCCGCCACCCTCCCCTCCGCCACCTTCCCCGCCACCCCCGGATTCGAAACCCCCGCCTCCACACTCAGGCCCCCCGCCGGCCCTCTGCCCTTCGCTGGCCGGCTTTCTGCCCCTCTCAAGGTCACGATAAGTCGACGTGAAGTAGACGGGTCGGGCGGAGGCAGCCGGCGGGGGCGGAGGACGGCAGTATGGTCCAGGAGGGGGTTTAGGGGGCGGCTGTTCTTGGCGGAGGCAGCAGAAGATTAGAGCGGCTAAGGCCAGGGAAAGGGGTCCGGCGGCAATGAGCACAACGACGTAGGACTTCATGTCAGCTGACGTGCTTTGCCAAGGGAGTTTAGATTTTTCATTTACATGTTTTTGAGAGCTTATAACTAATGAGGTTTATGACAAATCGGAGAAGGGGAAATAAAGAATTTGGAAATTTTCATGGTGGAGAAGTTGACTTAGTAAAACATTCCATGATTTATTTAATTTAATTTGTTGAGTGGTACAGCTTAACCACGTCTTTATATGTATATATAAATTGAATGTATGCAAATAGTACACTATTTTATTTATCATGAAATGATGAATAAAATTTAAAATAAAGAAAAAATACAAAAGAAACAAGGGGTAATTGAAAGGCAACCCTGAACGGCATAGGTGCTAGTCTATAAACGAGCTGAGCTGAGCTAGAACTTAGGATGCGCGAGCCGAGCTCGGTCTGTTGAATAAACGAGTCAAAAGTCGAGCTCGAGCTCGGCTCGTTTATCAATCACTATTAATGAGTCGAGTTTGAGTCTTGAAGAGCCGAACTATAAAAAAAAATATATAAAATCGATCTTGACTCGTTAAAATCTCGAGCTAGAGTTGAACTAGAGCCGAATCGAGCTAAACTTGTTCGATTTAACAGCACTAATCAGTGCCAAGAGTGACGGCCAGGAACTTGCTGCTTTTTTTTTTTTTTCGATCAATATAAATAATTAAATATTAATTCGATTATAGTTTGTGGCAAGTTTTTGTAGGTAGTGTCAATTTTATGTTTCATTTCTGATGTTTAGAAATGAATAATTTAATATTAATTTGGCATATTTATACTGACAAACACTCAAGTGATGAAATTTTGTAAATTGGCATTATATCCTACTCACATAAATAATCAATTTTTCACATAAATAATCAATTTGATTTCACATGCAAATAAAGTTACCAATTACACAAAAATGCAAAACAAAATGAAGCCACCAAAGAGACAGAGTAGTATAGAAAACGAGCAAATTCATGGAAATGCAGATAACAAATTTTATTTTATTTTTTTTTATTTTTAGATTCTTCAAACAAGACAAAAATTTTGTTTCATCAGAAATGACAACCACCGCCACATCCCCCGCCGCCGCCTCCACCACCGCCGCACCCGCCGCCACAACGAGGGCCACAGCCCCCGCCGCCGCCCCGAGTGCACGCCGCCCCGCAACCGCCGGCACTGGCCGTGGGGCCCGCCGAGGCCGCCGTCGTGGAGCCACCGGCTCCCCGGAGCACGACCATGTCCCCGTCTTTCTTCTCGCCGGCCGTCGGACGAACCTCCCCGATTTCCACGTCACCGTCTCGAGGCGCCGGAGGATTCCCTGCCGGAGGCCCATTGACGATCTTCTTCGCCTGCGGCGGCTGCGGAGCTCTTGCCACCTCCCACCGCCGGCGGCTGCGACGGTTACGGAAGCGGATTTCGCACCAGATCAAGATGGCGAGTACGGCCGCGGCGCAGCCGCAAACGATGAGTGCGATTACATATTTTTTCATCTTTCTCAACTATTTGAGGTTTTTCAAGTTGATGCTACAAAAGATTGATGTTGTAATTAAAGCAAAATGCCAGCTGACTTTATGCAGAGGAGTTGATTTTCAGCTAAAGTTGACTTGATCAACTTAAATGAAATTTGAGAAGCGAACAGGAAATTTCACAAAAATTATTACTAATACAACACCCGTTTAAACACTGGTACTTGTTAAAAAATTATTCCAAAATTTTAAAATTAATTAGAAAAATAAAATTAAAATTATTACTAGTACAACACCCGTTTAAACACTGGTATGTGTTAAAAAATTATTCCAAAATTTTAAAATTAATGAGAAAAATTATTTTAAATTTTATTTACTTTTTTACGAAAAATATATAATATTATATAGTTTAGAATGACATTTTACGAAAAATATATTATTACTTTCCAAATTATTATATATCATAAATAATTAAAATATTTATGGGTAATTCGAAAAGAATTAAAGGAAGAAAATCAAAATTTAGGGATATATTAGTCACTTAGTGCGCATTATGTAAAATTACAAAGAATTAAAGGGTTATATTATTACAAGTGATATTAGAATACCTAAGTTAGCTAAATAATATTTATGGAATGTCCGAACCTAGATTATTAATTATTAATATATCAATATTATTTGTCCAAACCTAATTACGAAGCATGATTCTTCGCCAAGTAGGATTCTAAAACACTAAAAATAACCACGTGGGCCTAGCGTATTTGAGAATTATATATAGAGAGGATTATTATTATTATTATTATTATTATTATTATTATTATTATTAAATATATATACAATGAGAAGAAGTATTTACTAAAAATACTAGCAAACAAAATTTGAAATCATTTAATGCATACATTTTTTGGATTATTTTTACACATATGCATTAATTGTTTGCATACACACGAATTGTACGTAGCATGTGCGGGACTGAGATAGTAAATGAGTTTTTTTTACATGCTTAGTCCGTTTAAGTCTAAAAAGCAATATGATTATCATCTATTTTCCACATCTTTTAATCATCGCTTAAATTTAAAAAACTATATACTTATAATCTATTTTTCAATTCTTTTAATATACGTTTCTTTTTTAGTCAGAACATTAAATAAAATATACAAATTTATGATGCAAACTATAAAATCACTTGACTATTAAAGAAACTTTTAGTTTCTGACAATTGTTAAATCAAAGATGATTAATTATTATAAAAAAAACATGCGTGTATATTTTAGAAAATATTTGTACATAATGTTTTATTTTAAACTTATTTACATAATTTAAATTAAATACATTAATATATAATATTAATTTATAGTAAATATTTTCATTACATAAAATAAAAAGAAGAGTAAGAATACTTCTATGACTTATACAAGTAATAATAATAACATTATATGGCAACGAATTTTATGATATAATAAAATTGAATTTTATACGTGGAAAGAGAATACGTATTTTTTTTTATCAAGGAATAAACATATATACTAGAATCAAATTTATATGAGTATAAATGTGTTTGCGGGATAATTTGTTAATCAACTAGTATGAGTCCCGTGCAGTGCACGGGTAAGAGATATTCATTAATATTTATAAATTAAAAATTCTTATTCATTAATATTTATAAATTAAAAATATGGAATCAATATGTAATACAATTTACCTATATTGATTTATTGAAAATGTTATATAAAGTTTAAATTGTGCAAAATTTTATAAAAATATCTATTTAAAATTAGTACACAACTCGAGTGGTGCATATAACTGATAATATATTACATTATGTTCGTTTCAAAATAAGTGTCATTTCAAATTTTTTATTCATAAATTTGATTTCACTATAATGTGATTCCACAAAATAGTTATTTTGGTAAAATTTTAACATATATTTAACAACCTATGTGAATAATAATTATAAATATAACATTTATGTTGTTTCATTATTTATAATAATTTATTTTTGTATAAAAATTTCAAATAAAATAATTAAGTAGTTGGGTAACTTAACTAATTATAAATAGTTGACCATTTCATTTACGTCCAAGTTAATATTGACCCGTAAGATATTGAGTAATTTATTAAACTATAAAAAATTGATTATTTATTGACCCGTAAGTTATGAATAATTATTTTTTTTATTTTTAATTTTTAATAAAAATATTTTTATTTTTATTTTTTAATATATTATATACCATATTTAAACAATGCAACTAATAAAGACAATAGCTGCAAGTTTTGTCAATATATTATATTCCAAATTTAAATCATGCAACTAATAAAGGTAATAGCTGCAATATCTGACCAAAATGATTATGTATATTAATTACAACAATTTAGTCGAGATTTTTCAAATTTTGGAAAAAAAAAATTTATCCAATTTAATAAATCTAAGTTTTTAGGCGAGAAACCAATTATTTTAGTATTGATTTCTAGTTACTATTTCAAGTAAATATCATTGTTTCTTTGTATATTTATAGATTTACGGGACAACGCTAACAGACAGGTTTAACGTTCCGACAAAAAAATATCACTGATGAAAAGATTTGGGTAAGTTATTATTGTTTGATTAGTTTTAATGTAGGTGCTTGGTATTGACTGTGTATGTGACTTTTGTGGGTGCCTCACGGACACTTGAAATTTGAAAATGTGGATACATAGAAATGTTTGGTTTCGATAAATCACGAAAGCCGCTTGAATGTATGTATAATTACATAAAAATCCCTCAATAAACATTTTTTTAATTGAAATTCTGTATCTGGACTCGAGCAAAATTCGAACTGATCTTGAGTGTTTGTGATTCGTTGTCGAGTCAAAGCCGAACCTCGAGCAAGATAGGCCTATCGAGCAAGTATCAAAAGAATCGAGCGCCAATGATCAACTCGTCTCGTATGCTAAACCTACCTATCAAACTTAATTTTTTTTATATAGTTAGAGAGCCTGAAGTAAAGGCTACTTTTTAACTTTGCTATCACGTTACATTTTCGTTTTTACCTTTTCCTCTTCCCATTCCCGCCACCGACGAATCACACGAACACATATATACCCATAGATGTGTGTTAATTTGATGGCGATCAACCACATGTGAGCAAGTATATAGACTCACACATACTTATATGGATGTAAGTTGATCCGACGGTGATCCTCCTTATGTGAATGCTACAAATAGTTTTGATCAGTCAATTACTTTACTTCTCTAGTTAACCACAAGAAACTGTAACAACATTAGCCACAAGTAGATAACAATGTCCATACAAATCCAATTTCAAATGGAATAACATGAAATTTTATATCCCCATACAGAAATTTTCATTCTTCTTCCCTCAAAAACATGAAGTTTTGCTCTTCCAAAAAACCCCCCAAACCATTCTCTGTAAAATAGATAATCTCCATCACCTTCATTTCACATATTCACCACAAACACTATCTAAAGAGTAAATTTCAATGCAATCAATGACAGCCTACTTAGCATCCAGGTCAAGTTACACAAAACTTAGAAGCCTTCATTCATATTCATAAATAAAAACTCAAAACCCCCAAATATCCACAACTACAAATAGATGCAAACACATCAGTCAATCAATCCTCACAAAATCTACTCTCAGAGCCCTGATACAGCAAAATGACTCAAGTTCCAAACTCCCTCAACTATCCATATTTTCCTCCGTTGTCACCTTATCCTTTTCCCGGCCCGCCATTCTTTCCACCACCCCAAAATCCTCCACCGTCGCCACATGTGCCGCCACCTCCTCCGGTGAAACCGCCTTTTTCTCCTCCTCCGCCGCCACACATTTCTCCACCACCGCCACCACATTTGCCGCCACCTCCTCCACCACACGTGCCGCCACCTCCTCCGGTGAAACCGCCTTTTCCCCCTCCTCCGCCGCCACACAATTCTCCACCACCGCCACCACATTTGCTGCCACCTCCTCCACCACATTTGCCGCCACCTCCTCCACCACACATGCTGCCACCTCCTCCGGCGAAACCTCCGAGTTCGCCTCCTCTGCCTCCATCCCCTCCGGGAAACCACCCGACAGTTATCATTGTTGTGTTCGTCTCGCTCGGAGGGCTATTCTTCCTCGCGTTCCTTGCGGCCGCACTTTTATGCTATGTCAAGAAGAGGAAGAAGAAGATCGTCGAGGAGGACGATAAGTTCAAAATAGATGAGCACGTGAAAGTACAAGAAAATGTTGTCCCTGGTCCAAACGGGACACAGATGGTCGTCAGGACAATCGACGAGGATGTGCACATCGAGGAGGAAATCAAGAAGAAGGGTGAGGTGAGTGAAAGGAGCTCGCATTTGAAATCGGGATTCGTCGATTCCACATCCGATCCTCACCACCACCACCACAATCATCATGGTCGTGATTACTTGGAGTAATGTGCAATTACAGACTTACAGTCAGACAAAAAAAAAATGTGAATGTTTGTTATAATTTCCTTTCCGGGTTCGATTTGTAAAGAATGAATAATGTATTGTTTTATTTGATTATTCGAAGTGTTCGAAACATAATGGATGATTTGTAAGAACCAGACACGTATTACGTTATTGGAAAACATCGTTCTCTTGATTCAAAATCGATCGGGAGGCAGAATCTCTTTTTTCACAAGTATGGATTTTTTGAAGTGTAAAAATAAAACATAATGGATGATTTGTAAGAACCATACACATATTACATTACTGAAAAACAACATTTTCTTGATTCAAAATCGACCAGGAGCTAGAATGTCTTTTCGGAAAGTATGGAAACAGAACTCGGCCGATTATTTCTCGCCCAATTCAAATTGACCAAACAATCCCAGAAACAAGAATATTTGCCAGCTGCATAAACCATGAAAACGATGAAAACACAACAATGGTGGGGGAAAAAGGGAATCAGCTGCAAAGAGACATTAAAATCAGGGGATTATTAGCATTTAACAATATCTTAGAATCTCGGCACAAGCACAAAGGAAATTTTGGCAGCACCAGGAGAAAAATTCCAAGACATTAGCTGCTGTAAAACACCCATCATCAGTACCTGCTACAGCTCATCATATCCCTAAACCCATCAATTACCTCAAATGTTTTTGAGAAAAAATATGAATTAAAAACACAAAAATTCAAGAGATTTAAAAACAATGACAACCCATGATCAGAAAAGCTGAAAACATACATGAGGGCAGTCGAATGGGCAACAATCTGCCACAATATCCCTCTTGCCCCAAACTATGGAGAAATTAAGACTTTAGAGGGGAGTGGAAGTTGATCCATTAGTGCCGGCGTTTTTTGAGCATCGATTAAGTTTCAGATACTAATTTAAGAAAAACCGAAATCTTTATAGAACCTGGATTGTGAAGAAATACAGAATAAACCCATTTGAGCATTCGGAGCTCCATGGACGGCGGGGAGGAGAAGGTTAGAGGATGAAACTGAAATTCGCCGCCCGTGGCATCCCAACTCGATGTCTTTGTCTAGTTTCCTTTTGTTTTGATTAGTGGGCTTGGTGTGAACTTGGGTTGGGCCTAGAATAGGGTTTGCCTGTACTGTAATCCACTTTGGTTATGTGGATATATAGTCTTTATAGACCAAATGCTAGTTGGGCTAGCCTGCTACACTGTCTGATAGTGGTTTGTATATGACGTAGAGCCCAACCGCTCAAAAACTCACCCTATTTATGGGAGATTCTAGAGTTCACTACGGAACCATTCCGTCGGGGTCATAATCGTTAGATCAATTATCCACGACAATTACATGATAATCTAACGGTTACGAATCCGACGAAATAATTCCGTAACGTAGCATTTTCCTGCAAAATCAAAATATCACACCCACTTTATTAAAATTGATTTTTTTCCCCAAAAAAATTACGTCCGCGGAAATAATAGGAATTTTGGTCTGTAAATTGAGTGAGAGTTTGTGGATAATCTGACGTGGCAGCATTTACGCCATTGAAGAATAAACCGAAAAGAACCACAGTAGTCAGTACCAACTCAAAGCAGTATAAAATAACAGAAAAAGGCATCAGCGAATAACCGTGAAAAAATGGCTGCTCTTGACCTCTTCAAGCTCTCGTTCCTCGTCAGCGCCCTTTTCTCCGGCTCCGACCTGGCGGGATCTCCGCCGGAAAAGAATGCCGCCGGTGTCCGGGTTTTCCCGCCGACTTGTAGCCGCATCGAGTGCCCGAGCTACGACGTCATTAACACCAGCGACGGGTTCGAAATCCGGCGGTACGATTCCAGCATGTGGGTTTCCACACAGCCCATTGAAGACGTTTCCTTGGTCAAAGCCGGAAGTATTGGCTTCCTGCAGTAAGAACCCATTTTCCCTCTTCTCGTCGTTTTCTTAATTTCTGGTTCTTTTGATGCTTTAATTAATTACAGTCATTTATGGGTTTCTGGTTCTTTTGTGTTAGTTATGTTAAATGGTTTCTTGTACAATAAGTTAGGTTTAGGCCTTCTATGTATCTATATATATATGTGTATATGTCTTTGTGAATAATATAGAACATATTTTTCCCACTTTCTTACATGGTATCAGACTAGGTTAGGGTCCAATATAAGTTTCGTGTTTTCTCGT
>CACSLK010013932.1:436211-449664 GCA_902706635.1 Striga hermonthica | reverse complement strand
ATATATATATATAAGAAATATCATATTTTTATTTACATTATTTTTAAGTATGTTTTAGTAATATATGAAAATATACACTATTATTGAAAAAATATACTTGTATATTATTATGAATGGATGATATTTTGGGACTATTGAGAGTTGTCATTTGATACGACATATTGATTTATAAATATGTATATTATATCGGTTTATTTTAGGAAAAAGCTACTTGTACAACTTTTTTTTGTACATCATTCAATGACAACATGATGTGGCATAATGTGGGTGGTTGAGATGCAATTAAATGTATAATTAAGATTTTAGTTAATGATATTTTTAACTAACTTGTCAACCAATGTTGTAAACTACAATTGTACATGTAGCATTGCTCTTTATTTTATCAAACGAATATAATCTTTTAAAATAAATCTATATCTATATCTATATCTATACATATATATATATATATATATATTAAAAGTCAACATATTTACCAAAAACAGTAGCATTGTAGCAAGAAAAGTCAACACACATTTAATGCATACATTATTTGGAATTTTTACTATATGCATTAAATGCTTGCATATTTACATTTACTATCCAAATATGATCTTAAAGATTTTTTCCTTAAATAATTTATATGATTTTACTGATATCCATTATAATTAATATTTGTCGAGTAATATTTTTTAACCTTTATTTAATTATATAACACTAACATTTTTTAAAAAAATTAATATTATTTATTATTTAAAAGATAATGATCACATCATTAAATGATTTTATTGATGGTTTTTTTTTTGCCGAGACGATAGAGGTAGTATATATAAAAGCACAAAAGTGTAAAATAAACAGATTACAAGACCCCAACAGGGTAATTCTAAGACCCCAACAGGGTAATGAGACAGGGGCCAACGGCCAAACCAAAAACACCCTAAAAACAAACTGGAATTAAAGACTGAGAGGACACGCACATGGCGGCCTAAAGAACTCCACAAACGAAAATAAAGGAAAATGAAAAACAGAGCCACTGCACAATGCCTAGCCCGAATTCATCTCCGAAACAAAAACGAACAAACACACTGAGCAAAATAAAAAGAAAACCTACAAAACAAAATCAGAAGAAGAAAACTACAAGACCCTCCCCCGGAGAACCGACTAAACCGAAGAAGCAGCTACAACCGACTCTAGGTTAGGACCCTAGCCAAGTCCCAACCCCCGAAACTGTCGAAGGCCTAACAAGAGGTGGGACCCCGCCCCCGAACCCAACCCAAAGGTTAGAACCCACTGACCGTGGAGAACCGGCCTAGCAACCCCAACCGGATAAACCCGAACTAGACTAACACCACTAGCCCATCTCCGGTTTACCGGATCCCTAGCATCCCAAAAGGAGATGCACAAGGATAGTCGCATCCTGCCCGAACCCCAACTCCGTCAACCGCCACGCACCACACACAGCAGTCCCCAGAGCCCCTCCCTACCGCCACCATCGAAGCTCCTCAATACACGGCCGCAAGCTCGCCTTCTCCCTCCTGTCCCAACTGCCAACCACACCGAACCTCTGTAAATCACCCCAAAGAACGGGAGAGACGACAGAGAAGCCACGACTGCGAATCCGAGGAGAGTAGATGTCGGGGAAGAAAAGGGCGGCCAGCGGCGGCCGCAGATCCGGCCTCGCCGCAGCCGGAAGAGGTCAAAACGGGACAAAATTAAAGGCGCTGCGAGAGGGATGAATAGAGGAAAAAATCGCCGACAGAGAGAGATGATTTTAATTTTATTGATGGTTAGATAATAAAATTATATTAGTTATTCTTTAAAATTTTGACATGTTATTTATTTGTATATTATTGTCAACTATGATAGTGTTTTATCACTTTTTTCTGTTATGTTTCAAAAATGAACTTATTGTAAAATATTTTTCAATTGCATAGTATGTTAAATAAACTATAAAGCCTTAGGATGAAAAAAAGAATTATTATGAGAAAATTGAATTCTAAAAAACATGTGTGTGTATTTTGTAAACATTTATACTCAAAATTTTATTTTGAATTTCATTACATAAAGAAGCCTACTTCTATAACTTTTATAAATAATAATAATTACATTATATGACTGTAAATTTTATAATAAAATTATAATTGAGTATTATAAGGTGAACAATAATTAATAAAATTTTTATTTTTTCTTATATCCATGAATAAATATGTATTCTAAAATCAAATAAATATTAGTATGACGTGTTAGCGGAATTATATATTAATTAACATGTTATTTTTTTTGGCTTACATGAACGTCACTTATTAAAAGATGTGAAATATGAATGATCCAAGCCTATTGTTTTTTTTGTCTTGAATGCAAGATATTGACTGGTGATCATGCTGGCGACACAGTGTTGATTCCTAGAATGAACATTACTCCTTCTGATCTTAGGAATCTATTTATAAGTTTCAGCGGCGACAGTTCCACTTATGGATTCGTATGCCATGACCATAAACAAGAGTCAGAGACAGTCTTTATCCCACGTTGGTCTTTTTCTAAAGAAGCATGTCTTTAGTCATGATCAATTATATGTTGCTGTTTCACGTGTGACCAATAGAAGGGGTTGAAGATATTAGTTTGTGATAATGAGGAGTTACCCGATAATAAAACTCATAATGTTGTGTACAATGAAGTCTTTAATAATATATGATTGTTTTTTTCAATACTATTTTATTGTACAATTTTTATGTGTATTGTACAACTTTTATTGAATATTGTATTAAATTATAATACTCCTCAAATGAATATATCCCGTGTCTCGCACATGTCACGTACTATATATATCCCGTACATCATTTTTATCCATTTATATAATTATAAGGCTGGATATATGACCTTAAAATTGTGCACCCCATGGGATCTGTATTAGGATAAATAAAAGTTTGATATTTAATTTTAGGGAAAATTTCACTTTTGATACCCCAAAAATACCTACTTTTCGCTTTTGATACTCGTGTTTTCGACTTAATCAATATTAGTACGTAAGTATGAAAAATCAATCAATTTTGGTCCCGAACGTCAGTTGACCGTAAGTCAACTAACGGAAACTGGCTATAGCCGGTTACCATGTTCGAAAAGACCTCTTAAGCCTATTCCATCCAATTCGATCGTGCATTTAGTCCTAATTCTCAAATCAGTAAAGAAAAAAAAACCCTAATTGCGATTTTCTTCTTCAAATTTGTTGAGGTGACAATCATCAGTTGAGACGACAATCTTCACCATATTTTCAATCAATTGGTGTGGTGTCTCAGAAAGAATCGCGACGGGCATATTGACGTTGCATCTGCAGAAAAATCCGACGAGCCATCTGAATCCATGGCGAGAAGGATTATATGTGGACTGCCACCTGAATACGGTAAGTAAATCTCGTCTTCCTTGTCGAATATTTTGTTCAATTTTTCAATTGCTTGTTATTTCATATGGACATCTAAAAAATTAGGGTTTTCGGTTTACAGAATAATTTAGGGTTTTTCATTTGAACAATTTAGGGTTCTTTCATTTGTGATAGATTCTTTATTTTTGTTGTTGTTGATTGGCTGAGGGTTTCAATTGAGAAATTCCCTAAAAAATAGGGTTTTTTCTTTAGTTCAACAAATTAGGGCCTTTTCAATTGAACACATTAGTGTTTTTTTAATTTTGCTTATTTTTGTTGTCGTTGATTGGCTGTGTTTTGAGGGTTTAGGGTTTCCCTAAAAATTAGGGTTTTTTGTTCAATTGAACAAATTAGGGCTTTTTCAATTGAACATATTAGTGTTTTTTAATTTGTGAGATTGTTTATTATTGTTGTTGTTGAGTGGCTGTGATCAGGGGGTGTTTATATATATATTTTTTTGGTTGTAGATCCTCTGACAGAACCAACTCTATTCACAATTGAGTTTATGCATGGTGGTTTGATGAGTCATACACCTGTGAGAGAAGGATTACTGCAATGACAAACAGAATTTGACAAGGACCAACAATGAGAGAAGGATTACTGCAACCCATAATTTTTTGATCTTATTCTTGTACACAACCAATGCAATGTTGGTATCATTCACCTTGCTCATTGCCTCCAATAATTGAGCTTCTATTTGAGCACTCTTCATCTTGTATTGCTCAATTTGATCTTCATATTTACTTAATTTTTCCAGCAAATCGGGTATAATATTCTTTGCTCTTTCACAAATTTCTGGATCCAACCATACAAAAAAATCCACAAAAACCAGATTTCTGCACAATTTGTACAAATACTTGTTACATTAACTAAATTAAAACAAAAAGTAAATGAGTAATTAAATACTTACACCATAGTTAGGACATGCCCAATATCTTCTTCCCAGATTTTTTCGACTCCAAGAGGTCTTCAAGTAGGCTCTTATTCGACAGTTGCAAGTCATCTCCATTGGCTGGCCATTATTTTCAAAATTCCAGCTTTCCCTTGAAGTGCTCATGGTCGGATTTTCTTTTTTGCGCCGGAAAAATGATGACTTAGCCGGAAATCACCCCAAAAGACGAGCAATTTTTTTTTTTTTTGGCCCAAAAAATGAACCAACAGGTTTATCTCCATTTTTGCCCGTTGGAGAAGAAGAATGAACTTGTTCAGCCAGTTTCCGTTAGTTGACTTACGGTCAACTGACGTTGGGGACCAAAATTGATTGATTTTTCATACTTACGTACAAATATTGATTAAGTTGAAAACACGGGTATCAAAAGCGAAAAGTAGGTATTTTTGGGGTACCAAAAGTGAAATTTTCCCTTTAATTTTATAAACTCTTAAAACCTGTCCATTTAACATCATACTACTTAGGTTGTGTTTCTTGAGGGTCTGAAAAACTAGGGATTTAAACAAGAAAAGATATAGACGGTTACGGGCTGTCATACAGTAGAGGTGAAGACTGAATTCAACAGGTTTAAAGAAAGTGCTTTTAGGGTTTTTGGTCGCGGCCCGCCATCACCATTCGCCAGCAATGTCTTCCAAGAAACGCGGCCGGATAACGAACCCTGAGCCGTTCTTGCCCTTGGGCTCCGACGCCTTCTCCGGCAAGAAGCGCGCCAAGCCGCCCAAGCCCCACCAGCCCCACCAGAAGCTCGTCCCCTCCTCCGTCAGCTCCAAGATACTAAAAGAGGCCTTGCTTCAGCAGAAGGAGATCCAGCGCAGGAGGATGACGAAAAAAACCTCGCCGAGCAGAACCCTGGCGATAAATTCGTGCTAGCCAACGTGCAGGGCCTTAAGGACAAGGACGATGAGGAGGATGTGAATGATTTTGATGGGTTTTCCGAGACCCAAAGTCAGTTTGGACAGTGGGATTTTGAGGTTTGCTCTCAATTTCTTCTCTTTATTGTTGATGCTTGGTTGGACAGTGGAAAATTTGAGGGTTGCTCTCATTTTCTTCTCTTTATTGTTTATTGGAGACTAAAGGTATTATCTTTCTGATGATGCTGTTCGTGGCAGGCAATATGTTGGTTGGTTACTTTTGTTTTTGTTTTTGATTTGGTGATGAAACCGATCTTCCTATTCATTGCCTGTTTTAAGTATGAGTGTTCTGCCCTTTGGTTTATATATATGTTATGTGGTGCAATTTTCATATTTGATTAGTAAGGATTAGAGTGGATTTAGTATATGCTTGCGAATTTTTTTTCTGTGAAAGGGATGAATGGTAATTGAAGTACGTGTTTGTTAGTTCGTCTCGGACATTGCGATTGTCAATCTAGTGCTATTGAAGTTGTGAAAGTTCCTTTTGTTCTATATTCACTTTGGGCTCTGTTTCAAATAAACCGACTTTTTGTTCATTAAATAGGAAAACATTGATGAGGAAGACGAAAAGTTGCTGGAAGCTTTCCTATCAAAGTTTATTTATAGTCACAATCCATGACAATTCATTATTAAATAACCCAGTTTCTTCTGTTATCAGTTTTCTGTATGTTGGTGGGGTGCGAGTTGTACTTGGTAGTGTATCCAAATTATAAGAAACACTCAGTTTGGTGTCTTTTCTTTGTAGGTGTGCAGCCAATGCCAAAATTGGATGACTCAATCATAGAGCTGTACAAGGGGTATGACAACAATTTTGAAAATCCAATTTGGGCATAATGTCCATTTTCTATTCTCATGCTTGTATTTATGGAATACGAACACTGGTTTTTTTTATGGATATTGCGTTGCGTATGGATATTTGCAGGGTTGGGAAGCTGCTCAGTAAGTACACCTCCGGCAAGATGCCAAAAGCTTTCAAGCACATAGCTTCTGTGCAATTCTGGGAGGAAGTCTTGTATTTGACTGAACCTGAGAAGTGGTCGCCAAATGCAATGTACCAAGCAACGGGAATATTTGCTTCAAATTTGGGCGTCAAGAAGGTCGAGCGTTTCTACAGGCTTGTCTTGCTGCCACGCGTGAGAGAAGATATTCGGAAGAATAGAAGGCTGCATTTTGCCCTGTATCAATCCTTAAAAAAAGGCTCTGTACAAACCAGCTGCTTTCAATAAGGGAATTTTGTTCCCGTTGTGTGAGGTATATTAGTTTTTGAAGTTTAGAGAGAGTTTGCGATTACGTATACCCGCTTTGGTTTCTAGCACATTTTCGTTTCTCAATATTGATTTTTATGGTTGTGCATGTTTATTCCAATGAGTTGAGTTTGCGATTACGTATACCCGCTTTGGTTTCTTACTTTGAGGGAGGCTGTTATTGTCGGGAGCATCATCGAGAAGATCTCCATTCCTCCTCTTCATTCGAGGTATAAAGTGGCTGTTGACCTTTGCCCAATTTTCTTTTGGAAAGCTCTTTAATCCATTCGGGTATTACTACTAGAAAAGCCTTGCCTTTATTGCGATTGAGTTAATCTCTTTTTCTGATTGCAGTGTTGCACTGCTGAAGCTTGCAGAGATGGAGTACTATGGTACAACAAGGTATTATCTTGTATAGAACTCTTAAGGCATGCTTGTTTACAAATAAATTCGTTCAAAATGGATTTTTTCATTTAACCAGGGTTAATTTTGAAAAAGTTGGATGGTTAATCGTTAGTGGGATTTTGATTTTATATTAAAATAATTAAAATTGATTTGATGTAAAATAGAAGGTAAATGGTGTGAAGTGATAGTTAGTTAAAATTATGTGATTGGATGAATAGTGAATTGAAGTCGATGTGATTTGTAAGAATGATTGGTTTGTTTTATTTGATAATATTCATTTGAGTTTGAGTTAAAGTTGAGTCAGATTTTGAATATGAATTGAATGTGAACGAATTATTATGTAAACAACATGCTATTAAAGTTTATGTGAATGATAACGTGCCAAACAGTTTCATATCCTTGCGGGATTTTCTCCGCTTTCACAGCAGCTTGTGATTTAGAAAAAAAAATAAAAAAATAATAGAAGATGAAATTACTTTCATCTGTTTCATCGTTAACTAGGGTAATGTAATTAGTCCGATGGAATCTCTCTCATTAGAAAGAACTTTTTTTGAGACTGCAATTTGTAATGGATTTAACATTCAAGATCTGTTTGTGCAGTTATTTCATAAAGTTACTGATTGATAAGAAATATGCACTGCCATACCGTGTGCTCGATGCTTTGGTTGCTCATTTTATGACATTCTACGAGGACTCGAGAGTAATGCCTGTGATCTGGCATCAGTCACTTCTTGCCTTTGCACAAAGGTTCTTTTTATCCTCTCTGTCTTTTTTTCACTTATCATTCAATTTTTACTGCCCATTGCATTGTGTTTATAAGGGAAACAGTTATAATTCTTGTAAATGACTGTGATTAGTGAGTTTTATCAATCATGAAATTTTATCTTTAAGATGAAAGCAACTGATGAGAAATTTGCTTCCATCTGAAACTGCAAGAAGATGATCGAAAATTTACATATGTTTCTTTTTCCTTTCCTATTATCTTCCCAAAGTGTTTTTTTTTTTGGGGGGACTGGAAAGAAACTTATCATTAAGAAATCAAACAGAAACTAAGTCAGTACGGATAAGTTTCTTAAACTCTATTTGTTGTATTGTATTATTATGCTCAGGTACAAGAATGAGTTAACAAAGGAGGACAAAATTAATCTCAACACTTTGGTTCAAAGGCAAAGGCATAAATTGGTAAAAGATTGATGACCTACCTGTTACAAATAACCTTTTTTTGTATTTGATGATATAGTGAATAAATCCATCTCCATTCTCTCGATTTGCAGGTTACACCCGAAATACTAAGGGAGTTGAATAACAGCCGTTACCGTGGGGAGAAAAATGATGATCCCATGTCGATTTATATCCTTCTAATTTTCACTTAAAACATTTTTCTTTTGTGATGTTTGTATTTACATGATAGATTGATTTATTTATTTATTTTTATTTTTTTCACAAGGGTCGTGTTTATGTATTTATCTCAAAACATCGGACTTTTCAATTGGGCCCTATTTACGGTCAAACATTCCTTGACTCACATAATACCAACCCCTCTTTCTATAGTTACAAAAGCCATTCAAGAAGACAGGTTCGATATTCCAGAAGTACCAATAGAGGAGGATTAGATTTTGCCTATTTTCCTGATTTCTATAGGTATAATAATAACTATTTTCGCCTTTTTATTTAGTTTTCTTCTCGAAAGATGAGACAATTTACTTAATTATTTTTCATGGGTGATTTTCTTATGATTGTAAAAGCTATTCCATGCAGGTGGTTTTGGAAATTCGAAATTATTCTCGGGGAAAGATCTCTGTAATACCTAGAGATCGCTTTCTAGGATGGAATATAATGCCAGGTTTGATTGATTGCTGGATATGAATATTTTTGGAGTTTTTAGATGAAAAAAATGGACAATAGAAACCAAAAATGAGTTCATGAGATTTTTTCCTTTTTATTTGTTTTAAGTGGCGAGATCAAATTAAGTCGCTTTCGTATTACGATTCAAGTTTCACAACTTTTGAGGCAAGATTTTACCGATTCTTACAGTTATTGCCGAGTTCCTTGCAAAGAGTTTGTCGTGTGCCACTTGGTATCTTATGGTTTAAGATTTTCTGTTCTACTTTTTCATTTTCCATTCCGTTGGATGATTAACACGTGTACATGACGATGTCATATTTGTACACATGTTAGTCATTTAATAGACTGGAACATGAAATTGAACATCAAATCTAATCCCGTATTTTCGTGTGTTATGTTCTAGCTTGTGTTGTTGAAATTGTTTGTAATTTTGATCTGAAACTCGATATGTGAAAGGTTGGATTTTAATATATGTTTTACGATCGAATTTGGGGGATTCTGATGCAATTTAAGAGGAATTTAGTGCAGAAATGTAGGATTTAGAACTTCATCAAGATTTTTCATGATGCAATTCTAGCTATTTTAGGGGTGAATTTGATAACATAAAATATTCCCTCACACAATAAATAGTTCATATTGATTATGAAAACTATTGATTATGAAAACGTTTCAGAGTCTGGTTTCTGAGCTTTCCACGTTCAAGAAAGTTTTTCTGTCGGTCCCTTTTCTGGAAACCGATTTCTATCGGCAGAGGTGCGGTGTCGGTCCCTTTTCTGATGTTCGCTGACGATCTCCTCTTGTTCCTGGAAGGCTTCTGTAACTCAAAATTGATTGTCTTCTATTCCTCCAACTCAGATCTGACCTCCAATGTCGATAGCTAATAAAAGAAGAAAACTTGGCCTCAATAATAATTCTAACAATGCCACCACAGTTCTGTTAGTAAGAAACACAACAAAAAAACAGAATCAAATCAAAAGACCTTTGAGACAGCAAGCTGCTTCTGTAATCTTCTTATCTGCTCACTTTAAGACAAACATGTTGACTGCAAATTTAACAAAGGAGATGTTATTAATTTGTTAATGCATGTGTGATTGTTCATCACATACTGGTATTTCAAAATGTACCTCAAGATCAGTCGCTTTAGTTTGCTAGCTGTCTAAATCGGGAATGGACTTTCCAATCCATTCTTTGTATGTTGCAACTTCATCTTGTAATTGCTGCAGATCACATCTCAAGGTAGCAACTTCACTATTCAATGCTTCCTTTTGTTTCAGAAGCTCATCTTGCAATGCCTTTTGAGAAAGTGTGGATTCAATCGAATCCAATCTCTCCTTCAAGGTATCGTACTGAGATACCAAGGTATCGTACTGAGATACCATCAGAGATTCCATCCTGGCTGCTATTTCCTTCACCATTCCCCTTAAATCGGTATTCTCCGCCTCTTCTATCTCCACACAAAAATCTTTAATTACAAGCCGCTGGGCTTCACGACATCTTCTTCCCTCATTGGAATCTTGAAATGACATGCCAAAGCCGCCACTAACATACCAAAAGACGGGGCGAACCTATTCGAGGTCGTCTGAATACTAGCTACACTGACCCATATAAAGGAAAGACAGTTTACTGCTTCTCGTGCATCGCACACTGAAGGATAAAGAGTTCTCTTGCTCAACTTTTTAGATTCCTTTTTGCATTATAACTTAAAAATTTCTGGACTATACCTACTGTAAGATCCTTAATAAACGTACTTTGCATGTCTCCTTTTGGCTTCGGACAGCCAGTGATCTCTAACCAAGCGTTCTCTACATTAAACCCTTTCGGAGGTGCCTCAGCTCCCGTAGATACAAAACCGAATATTTGATGCATTAAAGCGGCGTCAATCGTCCTCCTCTTGTCTCCAAGGCAACACACGACATCCGTACCATTTTTAGCAAATTTAAATGTTGTATAAAATTCAAAAGTCAAGCTCGTATAAGTTTCAAGATCCATCTTTGCGTAGTCTTCCAAATGAAGAAATTGCAAATACTTCTTCACATTGGCGACTATTTCGGGTTTTTCACTCTAGCTGAAGTCTAACACAATAAGGGGTAAGACGCTGAACTTGGAGAGTCGCGTGTAAATATGACGCTCGGCGTCGTTCATAACTTTGAACGGCGCGGAGCTAGCGAAGTCCGAGCCGTCCGACGTCGAATGCTCTTGAGGCTCAGACTTCGCTAGCTCCGCCCCGTTCAAAGTTATGAACGACGCCGAGCGTCGTATTTACGCGCGACTCTCCAAGTTCACCGTTTTACCCCCTGTTGTGTTAGACTTCAACCAGAGTGAAAAACCCGAAATAGTCGCCAATGTGAAGAAGTATTTGCAATTTCTTCATTTGGAAGACTATGCGAAGATGGATCTTGAAGCTTATACGAGCTTGACTTTTGAATTTTATACGACATTCAAATTTGCTAAAAATGGTACGGATGTCGTGTGTCTCCTTGGAGACAAGAGAAGGACGATTGACGCCACTTTGATGCATCAAATATTCGGTTTTGTATCTACGGAAGTTGAGGCACCTCCGAAAGGGTTTAATGTAGAGAACGTTTGGTTGGAGATCACTGACTGTCCGAAGCCAAAAGGAGACATGCAAAGTAGGTTTATTAAGGATCTTGCAGTAGGTATAGTCCATAAATTTTTAAGTTATAATGAAAAAAGGAATCTAAAAATTTGAGCAAGAGACAACTCTTTATCCTTCAGTGTGCGATGCACGAGAAGCAGTAAACTGTCTTTCCTTTGTAGCTAGTAATTCAGACCTCGAATAGGTTCTCCCCGTCTTTTGGTATGTTAGTGGCGGCTTTGGCACGTCATTTCAAGATTCCAATGAGGGAAGAAGATGTCGTGGAAGCCTAGCGGCTTGTAATTAAAGATTTTTGTGTGGAGAGAGACGGGAGCGCAGGGGCGGAGGATACCGATTTAAGGGGAATGGTGAAGGAAATAGCAGCCAGGATGGAATCTCTGATGGTATCTCAGTACGATACCTTGAAGGAGAGATTGGATTCGATTGAATCCACACTTTCTCAAAAGGCATTGCAAGATGAGCTTCTGAAACAAAATGAAGCATTGGGTAGTGAAGTTGCTACCTTGAGATGTGATCTGCAGCAAGTACAAGATGAAGTTGCAACATACAAAGAATGGATTAGAAAGTCCATTCCCGAGTTGTCTTACAACTGGCAAACTAAAGCAACTGATCTTGAGGTACATTTTGAAATACCAGTATGTGATGAACAATCACACATGCATTAACAAATTGATAACATCTCTTTTGTTAAATTTGCAGTCGACATGTTTGTCTCAAAGTGAGCAGATAAGAAGATTACAGGAGCAGCTTGCTGCCTCAAAGGTCTTTTGATTTGATTCTGTTTTTTGTTGTGTTTTTTACTAACAGAACCGTGGTGGCATTGTTAGAATTATTATTGAGGCCAAGTTTTCTTCTTCTATTAGATTAGCTATCAACATTGGAGGTCAGATTTGATTTGGAGGAATAGAAGACAATTAATTTTGAGTTACAGAATCGTCTTGTAGAAGGGGAAAAATTGCGCAAGAAATTGCACAACACAATCCTGGTATCAGTGATCAGTTTTGATATAAATTCTTTAACTACATTAAATCATTTTGAAGAATAAATTATATACCACAATGTGGCAATATCCTGTCTTTCTGTTCTTCCATTGAGCATGATTTCTTTCTGATGGCAGGAGTTGAAAGGAACATCCATGTCTTTTGTAGAGTGAGGCCCTTTTGTCCGATGATGGAGTCGGAAACAATGCTAAAGTTGTCTCATTTCCAACGTCACCGGAAACATTGGGACGAAGCATTGATTGGCACACAACGGTGAGCATAGTTGTTGAAAGTTTTTATTTGTGTGCCTTGGATATGAGTAAACTTTGCTTTACTGAATTTCACATTACTTGATAATAACTTATCAGGGCAAAAGCTTTCTTTCACTTTCGATAAAGTGTTCATGCCCGATGCTTCTCAGGAAGATGTTTTTGTGGAGATCTCACAGCTTGTTCAGAGTGCACTTGATGGCTATAAGGTCATAATCCCAATGGAACTCTTATATTGACCTTGACCCCTGATAATTTAGAAGTATATAAGTTCTGGTTGATGACACTGGTTTCTACAGAACCAAAGTAATTTGAGTAAACCTTTTTCTGCTAATGAACATCATCCTTCCTGCTTTGAGATATTGCAAGCAATTGATATCCGTGTATTCCATATTTATTATTATAATCTCGAGCCATTTTTTAATAGTTACATGGTTTGCAGGGGGTTATATATTTTATCTTTATTATTCCTTTTATTTGATTTCTATTTTTTAGTTGTGTTAAAAGTAACCACCGGTTTGTGTAAAATGAGAAGTTAGATTGGAAACTGGTATATGTGCTCATTGCTGACTTATAATAATCATATTGATGTATTTCATGTCAGGTATGCATCTTTGCATATGGCCAAACAGGTTCAGGCAAGACCCATACAATGATGGGTAAGCCAGGACTACCCGATCAGAAAGGACTCATTCCAAGATCACTAGAGCAGGTGTTTGAGACGAGGCAAATTCGTCAAGCCCAAGGATGGAAGTATGATATGCGGGTACATGGAGAATTTCTCCTATTTACTATGTTATTTTTGGCTCAGTTGAATTCACTGTTACCTTTTTTTTTTT
>CACSLK010013932.1:395800-405851 GCA_902706635.1 Striga hermonthica | reverse complement strand
CTCACATGATCACAGGTTGACTAAATCTAATCCCCGTCACAATGCATTTGGCCCTCCATCATGGTATGTAGGGTGGAAAATGTTAGTATAGTGTTTATTTTTTTATTTATTTTTTTATTTATTTTTTTTAACTATTAAATTTCATCGCAAAAATTATAATAAGTCCGAAGTTAACAAAAATTTGGTATTTCCTATTTTCGGTACGTGTCGTGTTCATCGTGTTATTTATCTCTGTAATTGTGTTTTTTTAATTGTGTCTTGTCGTGTTTTCTATTTTGTATTGTGACGGCTTTTGATATATCCATACTTGGCATTAGGTTTTACCTTATGCTAAACTAACCATTTGGTGACTTTTAATTAGAGGTGTAAACGAGTTGAGTTGAGTTGAACTCGAGCTCCTGATACTCAAGCTCGAGTTTAAGTTTTTATCAAGTGGAGCCAACATCGGTTCTTTGAATAAACGAGTTTAAGATCAGTTCATTTATCAATATTAACAAGCAAGCTCAAACCTCAATGAATTGAGCTATAAAAATTACATAAAAAACCATATTTCTGAATCATAACGAAGTAGAGCCAAACTCGAGATTTAATTAATCGAGTCAAACTCATGAGCGCCTCATTGTGTTTAAAAAATCTACTACTAACAATGACAACAATTATCATTCTATAAACTATAGTACATTTGGAATAATAAATCGAAGCACCTGAGTGAGTGTATTATCAATTTTGACATGTTGAGTAAAATATTCTTCTACTTATAAGATCGCACATTAATTGTTCCACACAAGTGAAATTAATATACTTTGAACCAAACCTATTAGTAGCGTTGACATTTGGAACGTAACCGGGTCTAACATTTTACTTGCAATTTACTAATAATCAAATCTTAGAAGAATATTATTTTAAACATAATATATCATGCCACCCTTAATTATAACTTCCAATAACTGTATTATTTACCATTAATAGATATTCCCTCCTATTCTTGTTAAATGTCATTCTAGCTTTTTTAACTATTTGTCAAATAAATGTCATTTTGGATCTTTTGTACATATTTTTCTATTATTATTCTCATTTAGCCAATAAATACATTACGTCTTTTCATATTCATCCTTCATTTTTTTTCTCAAAACATTCATCTCTATCTTCATTAAATAAGGTTACTATTGACAAAATAAAATATTCTTAATTAGTGTGTAACTTCTCAAAACGACATATATTAAAAATAGGAGGTAGTAGTATATATTGTAGCTCATATCATTCAATGAATCAAAATTCCACATGTGACTTCAAAAGTCCTCAACAAAAAATCTAAATCACTGCAAAATCAAAATTCCACAATTTAATACATATAAATCTCGTCAACTAGATAATTAAATCAACAACAATACTAAAATTATCATTAAATAATTCTGTATCAAATTTTTTGTTATATATATAGATGAATTTTATATATGAACATGAGCATCTTTATTATTAGGTGATACTTTTTTGGAGATAATAAAAATCAGTACTCTGGCATGTAGTCAATTGCTCACGATAGGCACAGATTAATATGTCAAATTGTCACGAAATTTTGAAATGTGACTGGTGAGTTCATCTTAACTAGTACAGAGCTCGTACAATTTTAAGGTTATTTTTTCAGCTTTATAATTATATAAATGAATAAAAAAATATACGAGATATATATAATACGGGACCTGTGCGAGACACGAAATATATTTATTTGGGGAATATTATATCATAAGATGCAATATTCAATAAAAATATTATAATACGCAGGAAAAGTATACAATAAAATAGTATTCGATAAATAAACAATTAATAATATATTATTAAAGACCTCCTTGTACATAGATATTAAATAATCTATTAGTAAAATAGTGTATAAATTGATTACAATAACAAAACAACATGCTCACGAGAATAGTAAAACTACTTCATGGATTGAAGATTTAATGGGATTAAACATTTAAATTAATTAATTTAGATAATTCGAAATTAGATAATTCAAAAGCTTTACAACATTGTTTTGACTTTAATATATTACAGCATGTGTATACTTTCAATATATTAATATTTAAGAAACTTTAAACAACATAGTTTTTAAAAAAAATATTTTAGGGAACTTTAAACACCATATTTACGTCACTCATAAAACATATTATATTTCAACAGCAGAGTTATAGTATTATTTAAGAAACTTGAAACAACATTGTTAAATATTTACGTCCACTCATAATTTTTTTGTAAGTCGAAGGTAATTAATCCTGTGCCTTCTAATGTCATGGATAAAACAATTAAATTTAAATAAATAAATTAAATAATATTAAATAATATGCTTTAGACAGATATAGAATGCGGATAATCCTCTCATTCCAAACAACGCGATTTCAAAATTGACTCAGATCCAACAATCCTATCCAATATTTCATTAAAATAAATATTAAATAAAATGTTTTAAACATAAATTAGATAATGAATTTTGAATCTGCCTTTTTTCTAGTATAATAGACTTTAGGTTCAAATTTTTTACTTCACCGATTTTATGAGATTTGTTTTGACTAAATCGATGTTGTAATAAGACAAATAAATAAAGCTTTTTTATTTTAGTAAAGATTTTACGTACTTCTTTTGACTTATCGGATGTTATGTGAATTTTTTTTCTTAATCCGATTTTATGGGATATAAGACAAATAAATAAAATAATTAAATAAAATTCTGAATAGAAATAACAATGCATTAATTACGTTGACTTTTCAACATACTAAATTTGGTAAATAGGATACCTTGTTATATTATATAAGTATAGATGTATGTTAATGGAAATATTTAAATCTATACTTATATTAAAGGGGATCCTATTTACTAAATATAGAAGATAGAAAAGTCAAACTTAATTAATGAATTTTTAATTTTATCAAGTAGTAATTAATGCATTTATAATTTATGCTGACATAAAAAATCCTTCTTATAAATCTTAACATAAAAAATTTTGTACGTAAATCCCATAAAAAAATCTTTCTTATAAATTTATGTTGAACTTCTAATTTTTAATCCTTCTTATCTTGACATAAAAAATTCTATAAAATCGAGTGAGCAAAAACAATCAAAATCTATACTTATATAATATAATAAGGTATCCTATTTACCAAATTTAGTAGGTTAAAAAGTCAACGTAATTAATGCATTGTTATTTCTATCCAGAATTTTATTTTATTATTTTATTTATTTGTCTTATATCCCATAAAATCAATTTAAAAAAAAAAATCTCATAACAAGTAAAAAAAGGACGTAAAATCTTTACTAAAATAAGAAAAAATATTTTATTTATTTGTCTTATTCCATATTAATATCGATTTTGTCAAAACGAATCACATAAAATCGCTGAAGTCTAAATTTGTACGTAAAGTCTATCTATACTAAAAAAGCAGATTCAAAATTCCTTATTTAATTCATTCTTTTCCTTATCCAATCCCTTCTTATTATCTAATTGTATGGAAATCTATTATGATTTTGTTCAATTCTCTAATTGTATTTAAATTCAAATCGATTTCTGTTTTTTTTCAAATTCAGATTCTCTAATAAAAATATTGTTCTGATTAGAAATAAGTTCTGATTTTGTTCAAATCGATTTCTGTTTATTCAAATTCAGATTCTCTAATAAAAATATTAACAACAATATATATCTACTCTACCCATTATAAATTACAAATCTCAAAATATTGAGTCATCATCTTCCTCACTATCAACCTCCTGCGAACAAAAAATATCCTCAATCAGTCTTTTATTCAAAACAATGAATCAAAGATTTGGGTTAATCAAACAAGTCAATAGGTCCAATAGACTTATGCTCAAAGTTCGAATTGTGAGAATATTTTTCAAAGAATGGTGCAACATATACAAATCATATCTCGAGTTGGTTCTGCATGACAAAACTGTAAGTCATAATTTTAATTTGAAACGTATATTTTATTTTTTTTAATTTTCGTGTATGTATTTAGATATTTTTGTACATGTTTAGTAATTTTTTTTTAAATTATATTTTTAGATTTGCAATTTGGTTTATTTATTCCACACATCGTGTATATTTATTTTCGTGTATTGTAAAACTTTTATTGAATATTGCATCTTATAGTATAATAATCCCCAAATAAATATATCACGTGTCTCGCACAGGTCACGTACTATATATATTCAATATATTTTTTATTTATTCATTTATATAATTATAAGGCTGGATAAATGACTTAAAAATTTGTGCACCCGTGTATTGCACGGGCTCTGCACTAGTGTAGATTCTCAATAAAAATGCGATAAATTCGAACAACAAAATCTTATAACAGTTTTATTTTGATTTGATTTCTATAAGTAACCAAGTCAAATTCTTATTCTTATACCAAAAAAGGAAAAATGAAAATAAAAATAAAAAGAGAAGCGTCTTTATTTTGGTTCATTGCTATCTACTGATGATATTCAAAATTGATCACAGAACATGCACCAAAAAAAAAAAAAAAAAAANNNAAAAAAAAAAAAAAAAAAAAGTTGGAATATTATCTCACTTTATATGAAATATCGTTATCCGTGCGTACTATTGTATGGACATATATACACGTAGACGTAGTTATGTGGAAGGATTTTATTAGGAAAGTGATGTTTTGATTTGAATTCCAATTTTCGTCGATCGTGGAAATATTTTTTTTCACCGACCATTTAATTAAAGTTGTATGATACAGATTCACATTGTATCGTGTCCAAATGCAAACTCAATCTCACATTGAAAAATTAAAAGTTACAAGTCTAATATATAAGTTTGGTGGACTACTCCTTCTATTGTCAATTAGTTTTAGAATGGAACCCTATTTAGACTTGTATGTTGGATTTGATGGATGGAGAACTGAATTTTGAGTTATTGATCCTAACAATTGATATCAGAGCCACGGTTGGTAGCCCAATTACGATGTGGATGACGTGACATGTTCCCCATAAAACCAAAAGGGACGGTAGATCCGTGTGCCTTGTGCATAAAGTTTTCCTGGCGAAAGAGTGGTCAGACGGCGGGTTCCGTGGGTGATAACGGCGTACAAGAGGATCAGATCATATGAATGAAATTCTATTTAGGCTTGTATATTGAGTTTGATGGAAAATTGAGTTTTAAGTTATTCATCCTAACACACATTTTCCTTTCTTGACTGGATAAATGGGAAATTCTAGAAGAAAATAACTTGCTATGGAAGTTTCGTGAATGTCACTTGGGCAATTCGACCGTCATACTTTGTAATCAAATTGTATATTTGATATAAAATATTGTATTTTTATTTATGTTTTTTTTAAGTATGACATTTTTATTTAAAAATCTGCATATAAAAATATACCTGACATATTATATAACAATTGTTAGTAAAATTCATTAATTACATTTACACTAACACTACAAAAAAATGTCATATTCTAACGAAAAATCCTATAATAATATATTCCAATAAAAATTTCAACGGATATTGTATAATTTCTGTTTGAATGATTTCAATAAAATAATTCTGTTGCCATGAGGTTTCCATTGTAATCTAGATTGAATTTAACTGATCATTCCACCGGCTACTATTCCAACGGTTTTTTACTATATAAATTTCCGTTGAAATATACAATTTCCGTTCGAATTTTTATTTTCACCCATGTTTCAACCGTTGAAAAATGGAATCGTCAAAATCCAACAAAAATTCCAACGAAAAAATCATTCCAACGGAAATTTTGTGTTAGAATTTTAGTTGAAATCTATTAAAAAATTCCAATGGAAATAAAAGCATCGAAATATCCATTGGAACGACAAATTGAGCTCAACTTTGACCATATAGTTGAAGGACATCTTTCGAGTTTTGAATCGGAGAGAGATCAATGGTGGTTCAGTCTTACCGCGCGTCGTGAATCTACGAGCGTAGGATAAGATAGCCAGCCTGTCCTTATTAATATTAAAAAAAATCACAACGATTTCTGGTAAGTCGATTGCGGAGGAACTGAGAGGGAGAAGGCCGGGCTTCCCAGATTGGGATTCGGAGGAGGGCATGGCTCATTCACTTATTGGGTCAGCATTTGAACTCGTTGGCTCAGGAGTGACTTCGAGATTCGTGGGTTGGTTTCCTCAAGAAAGGGCTTTCAAGTTTGTCGTTGGAATCCCATTGAAATATATTTTCGTTGGAACTTTCGATTGGAATTTCATCATATTTTTGTAGTGTAATCGTATATGAGAAGTATAAATAAATTACATTGCAAAACTTTTTTTTTTAAATTATTTATTTTAAAATTAATATTGTTATATTTCATTTCATTAAGTTATATTTTTTTTATTTATTTATGTCAATCGATTTTATCGTCATAGTTGAACCCCCTAAAATTGCATAAGCAATTATTATAATGATAAATATAATATGTTGTTCAGTTAATTAATTGTTTGCGTTCCCTCAAAACTATAAAATTTATATTATTTATTATATTTTATGCAATCAATATATTTTACATAGTACAAATTTATACTGATTAATTTACTAAATGATCAAATTTCTAAAAATAAAATTATTATTTAACTTATAATATCAATAATATATGCATATATATAAAGCTTATAATATTTTATTTATTATAAAGTAGATTAGAAATTCGTCTTCATAGAATTTCTAACTATTTAAGTAGCAAAACCCTCATTAGCATTTTAAAACTATAAATTAATTAACAAACTTATTGTATCCAAAGTTGTGCACTAGTAACAACATATAATTATTATAAATTTTGTTAACAATAATAATAAATAAATAATTATTCTTAATAATAATAATAAGATATATACCTATAATAAACCCTCATTTAGTCATTTCTTTGCTCTTTGTTTTCATAATTTATTAAGTATTACTTTTCTTTTTTCCATCTATTTTTAGGCATGTTTAGTCCTATCAACTTGGACAGTGTCCATACAGAGGTTTAATCCATCAGATGCTTATGATCCAACGCTTTGTGGGCCGCGGAGAGGAAAAGAGCTGTATAGTTTACAGCTTTTGATCTAATTTCTTTGAAGCCCAATAAGATATTGGGCCATCTTCGTTGACTTGAATTAAATAAAACAGGCCGGTGCGTTCCCATTATGTGGTCTGAATAATTGTGACCACGTTTTTATTCGGGCTTGACCTATGAATTATGTGAAGTAATACTTGGACAACTTAAGAAGACCGGCAACCATAAGGGTGAAACAAAATTAAACAGCTCAGGAGCTTGACTCGTATTGTTTAGTAAATGAGTCAAACTCGAACTCAGATTCGTTTAGAGTTAGACTAGTTAATAAGTTAAATCGAGCCCTAGTTCAGCTTAAACTCGATTCATTAATATTAATAAATGAGTCGAACTCAAGTACGGTCTGACTCAAATGACAATTTAAAGAGAAAAACAACATAAAACAACAAAGAGATAGTTCAAGGTCTGAATTTACTATATCCCCAACATATTTTAAGATGTATACAGAAATACAAAAAAAAATAATAATAATAATAATAATAATAATAATAATAATAAAAATTGCATTAAGTTGAATATTTTATAATTTTATTTAACATGTTACTGAAAATCACTCTTATTATTACCAATCATTTTATTTTATCTACACAAGTATCAGATGAGCAATTTCTCCCCGAACCGCTATTCTAGTGATCTCCAACCAATTTGACCACCAGAGTTACTACAAAACACGTTGGAGTGTTGTCAGTGGTATACCTCTGATGATTAAGTCAACTCTCGTAATCTATATAAAGAATAGAATGCTTATAAGCATACTATAAAGCTTAGAGTGTATAAATAACCGTCGAGCAGACCTTAAAGCAACCACAACCGGACAATAGTATTGGGAAGAGTTTGGGCAACAAGTCAAGAGTTTGCTATACATAGGTTAACCTCACTCACAAGTGATATTATAATTCAACACAACCATTAGTAGGTTTGATTATGTTGACTGCTCACAAGTACCTTACTAATAGTTCCACCGATCTATTATCTAGAAATCTCTTAAATATATATAATAGGTCTACTGACCTACTTGTCCTTAGGTCCTTTAGATACACGCACACTAGATCTATCAACCTACTACCTACAATTTTCTTACATACACATACTATCAGTAAGTCAAACTGACCTATTATCCTTAAATTGACCATATATACTATCAGTGGGTCTATGCATGTCGACTGTCCTTAGCTCGGCCACACCACGAGCTATTAAGAGGTCATGACCTATGTCCGAGCAACTATATGAGCGGCAGCACACCCGAACTAATCATGATCAACTCATCAAAGCTAAATGAGGAATGACTCACCTGAACAGCGAGTTACATGAGGGACGGTTCAACCGAGCTATTCTATATATTATATCATAACCCAAAAGAAAATTCCACTTATTAAGATGCTTTTGAGTTTTGAGACTCACACTCATTGTTGCAAATTATTCCTTCAATCTTCAAAAATATAAAATTTGGGGAAAAAAAAATACCAGTGGGAAGACTAAAAATGGAAAGGTAAGTAGATCAATACAATAAGGGCTGATGTTATATTTGATACATTTAATATTTTATTAGTTTTGTTTTCTAGTAAAAAAAAAGGCCAACTTATTATTATTCTACTTGCAGAAGATAGACTGGGCATAATTACATAATAATTGTTACTTTACCAATTGTCATGTGTGCAAATACCTTTGCGAATCATATCAGATTTTCAAGTACAGAAACTACTGGAAAAGTAGAAGAAAAGGTTTTAAACAGTTGAAAAAATTGTGTGTGCAGTAATTGAATAATTTGTCATCTGTACTGTAGGCACGTTAATCTTATTGCTTCAATTAAATTAGCATTCATAAGTCATAACTACATTTTTTTCATCCAAAATAAATAATTATTAGTACAATAGGCTATTTTTTTTGGTACAATAAAGGAAATCAACACGCTTAAATCAGTACGTGTCGGGGGATGGACACCCCCCTACTATCATGCTCCATCCATTCACCCAAACATGAAGGAGGGATTGTCACCCGTCGAAGTCCAACCGGGTTAGACCCCGCCAAACGAGCCAAATCGATTATGTTGCAATGCAATACGTACTTCAAAATCGATTATGTTGCAATTGTAATGTAATTGCATTTTTTTTTTTTTTTNNNTTTTTTTTAATTCAGCTTTCATATTATTTTCTCTCCTTCACGTGTAGTAAGTATATAGAGGATCTCTGACTTTATTCTCTACTTAAAAATAAAAAAACACTTGAACGAATAATGAAACCACTAATGCAAATGCAACATAATATACTTCCTGTTAAGTGGAACTATAATATATGTCTATATTATATTTATAAAAAAAAAAACGTAATTATCAAATAGCATTTCATATCATAATTATACATTTTTGTGACGAAGGTATAATAGATCGATCCGTCTAACTGTTACACAGACTTCCACGAGAATTTGTGTTAGGAGATAGGTCTTATGACTATTACTGCCTATCAATTTCGAACAACAGAAATATACATGATTTAGGAGATAAGTCTTGTGACTGTTACTGTCTATCAATTTCGAACAATAAAAATATATGATTTAAACTGTACAAAATCGAAAAAAATAAAATAAAAAAATTGATAGTTGATAAATAAATGTCTCTCTTCTTGGGAGAAAATCTCCACCCAGGGGCGGACGCAGACTTTTAGGGCAACAGGGGCACAAATTACATTCAACGCCGAAGGTCAACAATCAAATCAATATTTAACCAATTACAAAATTAAAAATATTAAATCTTGACCAAACATCTTGTTTCTTATTTAATAGATAGGGTTGAGTCTTACATTCTCATTTTAAGAATAGGGACACATTTGATCCAATCCCTATATAGTATATACATTTATGTATAATATTTGTTTTTTTTATGTATTTTTAGAGGGAAAGTGAAATAAACAAGAAGTTGAGTATAACATAAACATAATTCCACAACTTAAAAAATAACATACTATTGAAGGTTAAATAATTCTAAATATTTCATTTT
>CACSLK010013932.1:367650-390111 GCA_902706635.1 Striga hermonthica | reverse complement strand
ATCATGTTTATTAAAATAAAATTTGATTGCATAGAAATCAGACCCAATATCAAATTGAAAGTTAAAATTTAAAAATCTCATATCATATGGCTACTACTTTCTTTAGTTCGGATTTTTTAAACCTAAAACATAGTCAATAATATAAATTTGAAATTCAATATGAAATCAGATTAGGACATCCTAATTTTTTTTGTTAATTATATAGAATACTGAAATTGATTGGATACTGGTGCAGAATAATAATTATGATTATTATTACTGTTATTATTATCATTATTAGTAGTAGTATTTTTATTATAATATATTATTATTATTTCCTTCTTTCTAGTTGGTAAGAGAATATTTATTTATTTGGTATTTACTTGTTTAGAAAGATAGGGATTTAGACTTGAACTCTATATATTGTGTCATTCTCCCTTCAAGTCGATTGGCTATCTTTGAATAAACTTATCGTATTTTAAGATTTTATATCTTATTCTCCTTTCGTTTACGTTGCGCTACATCAGTTGGTATCCAGAGTTAGCTACGATCTACGATGTCGGCCGACAACAGATGGGATGCGGCGATCGAAGCCCTCACTCGCCAACACGAGTCGATGGGTCGCGATTTGGCGGACCTAACGGCGGGCATGGAGGATATTCGTGAGGCTCTCCACACCTTGATGCGACGCAAGCAGACGAACCGTGACGGGCCCGATCATCGGGACGGCGGTCGCGGTGGGCAGCGTGGTGGCCGTGGGGGTCGCGGTCACGCGCGTTTTGGTGGTGGCCGACGTGCGCCGTACGAGGAGGAGGGCAGCGACTCGGACGCTACGGAGGAGGAGTATAACCCGTTTGGGCGTGATCAACCTCGTGGAGACGACGACCATCGGGGCGAACGGCGTTGGGAGAGTGTTTTCGTGTGGACATCCTCAAATTCGACGGAGAGCAAGATGATGAGTCATTGTACGATGGTCCGCCCATTTTTGATGAGGAGCCTCCAGTGATGAAGGCATCATCATCGTACGATGGTCCGCCTATTTTTGATGAGGAACCTCCAGTGATGAAGGCATATTTATGCGATATGGGTCCCGTGTGGGACGTGGCCGAGGTTAAGCCTTCAAATGGGAAGCCGTCGTTCATACCTGATTTTCGAAGTATCTTGGCCAAAGATGGTTTTTTGGAGCCGAAGCTGAGACTCAATAACTGGTGGGCCATTTTCCGATTATCTCTCGCGAAGTCTCCCAACAACAGGATGCTTGCCCGTAGTTATGGATTTGAGCACGGTGAACGATGTGGTATGTTTGGTGTTAATTCTGCTGTGTGGGTTATGCGTAGGAAGGCGTGTATATGTACCTTTGTAGCAGTACAACATTTGGTCAAGCTTATGTTTCTCATCGGAGTTATTGGGCAACCTTCGTCTTTCGTATTCGATCGGGAGAAACGTCGGACTATTCTTGTCATGAGGACATCTCCAACGGGAATGGGTCGGATTCGAGGGCGAATCCTGCTCAATCGGGGGAGAATGGTGCAGAATAATAATTATGATTATTATTACTATTATTATTATCATTAGTAGTAGTAGTACTTTTATTATAGTATTTTATTATTATTTCCTTCTTTCTAGTTGGTAGGAGAATATTTATTTATTTGGTATTTACTTGTTTAGCAAGATAGGGATTTAGATTTGAACTCGATATATTGTGTCCTACTCCCTTCAAGCCGATTGGCTATCTTTGAATAAACTTATCGTATTTTAAGATTTTATATCTTATTCCCCTTTCGTTTACGCTGCGCTACATCAACAACTTACATGCACGTTACATACTCATTTCATTATAATGCTCCACCAATAGTTATGCTCATTTTAATGATATAAAATTGATGTTAGAATACATCTACATCAATTTGAACCTTAGCTTAAAAAATATTAGGTTTAATTTATTTTAAAATGATGATTAATTAAGTATTTTTAATATGAAATTTCAATTTATTTTATGAGATAATTGTGCTCTCATTCATTATTTCCAAAATATTGGTTAACTTAAATTTTAATTTATAGGGAAATATAGACTAAATTCTTTTTATTTTATATGTAAGACGTGGCAAAATGAATAAGTTGAAAATAATTAATTTAGCATATTATATAAAAATAAAAAATAAAATATTAATAGTTTTTATGAGAAAATAAAGAATTATTTTTTGTTAATTAATTTCTTGTATTAATATATAACATAAATAAAAATATACGACGATATTAAAAATTATATTACAATAAAACAATGTCAATTTTCCCTGACAAGTGTCTTTTTTTAATAGTTGAATTATAAATTAACAATAAAAATATAATTTTTTCAAATATGATTTTTTTTTTCTAACTTCGTATTCAGTGCAGCTTTCTTCATTTGGCTTCCTTTGTACAAAATTAGACCTTACTGAATATTCCTTTGTTTTTTTTATAGGTGACGAGGGGCATCGCCGCGCGGCGCACCTCGACTGGTCCCCTACCATGATCCGATCCGCCATAATGACCACCGCCTACACCCGGGACACGGCCCATATTGGACGACGGGGCTGAGGCATTCGTGTGGGCCAGGGGGACCGGCCACGTGGACCCGCACAAGGCCAGCGGTAATGAGAAATATAAATATGTTTTACGAAATACTTATATTGTCCCGACATCCATAACAAAAAAATATAAAAATATTTCATAGACAGTAAAAATATTTCGATTCTGACTTATAAATATAACACTATTCAAAATCCAACCCATAAACTAATCCAAACCCATAAATTAAAGTTTCAAAATTGTTGTATAAGATATAAATCTTACCACCATCGCCATATTTATATACAAATATATGTGCATATACATGTAGAGAGTAAACAATCAATCTAATAATTATTACCAACTTTCTACAAGTTTCATCCTCCATACTACTTACAAAATCTTCCAAGTAATCTATATATCTAATATCTAGTATAGTTTCAACATATACGTATGCTTATAAAGTTTGAAATATTTTATACCAAATTCTATAATTTCTCCATCCATAATACTTACCAAAGCTCAAATAATCTATATATGTAATTTAAAATAATTTGATTATCTATATACATATAAAAAAGTTTGGTAACCTGAAATAGAAACTGAAATCCAGCCAAAATTTTTGTTTTTTCACTTTTATTAATAATTATTTTAAAAAAAGTTTGAAAAAATACGGTCCTTTTGTTAAATTTAAATTAAAAAAGTCAAATTAATATTGAATTGAATTTTGCGGGAGGCAAGTATTCCATATGTCCCAGATTTTTGTGAGATGGGTCCAATATTGTTGCTGTATAACAAAGGAAAGAAAATTATGAGGTAATCAACAATAGCTTTAGATGATTCAAAAAATCATGAGGTCAACAATTGAGATGGGTAATAGCACCAGGGCTTGGCAACCTTGGAAAATTGCCATGGCACCCAGTGGGATTATATGAGGTGACGTTTGCAGATTTGCAAGTGACGTCATTTTTTTTTTTTTTTTTTCCCTTAAATTTTGGGGGTATTACATTTCTATGAACTATTTAAACGTTATATGTTGAGTTGATTGTGAGCTCGACTCGTATAGGTTCTAACATCCAATGAGTTGAGATCGAGGTTGTTGAGTCGAATCAGCTCGTTAAGGCTTGTTAAGCTCGAAAATAGAAAGTTTTGAAACTTTCAGTTTTATTCAGCTCATGATTGTTCGAATTGATTCGTTAATGTTGATAAACGAGTCAAGCTCAACTTTATTTATCAGCTCGACTAAAATGCTTGAGGTGTTATTCGAGTTAAATACTTAATTGATGTAGCGGCTCAACGATGAGGAAAGATGAGATAAAAATCTCACGCAGATAATTTTCTAATTCAACAAAAACTGATCGTCTCCCCCTTCTGCAACACCCTTCTACAACAGAATAAATAGACTCCTATACTTAGTAAAGTCCTAACTTGCTAATCAAGTTTGAATCCTAACAGATAAATATTATCCTAACAATAAAAAGAGATATATAAGTAATAACAGAAATAATAGTTATGTGAATAAATATTTATTTTAATGCCGGCATTCGATCGTATTTCTTCAAGAAAACTATCGCGAGTTCGTTTTCATCATCCTCCCCCGGTTGAGGAGGATTCGCCCTCGAATCCGCAACGAGCTTGTCTTCCTCCGAGTTGCCGCCGAGAAAGGGCACCATGTAACACCCCGGACAAAAATTATATTAGTAGCTCGACTTATTTATCGGATTTAGTATTATTTTAATTATGCGGAGAATTATTAATATTAATTGCATATTTATTTTTATCCGAGCCCAAGTAGTATTTTAAATAATCGAGCCTAGTAGCAATTATTTACCGAGCCCGACATTATTTATTCGGTCCAAGTAGCGGTATTTATTTTCCTAAATCGAGCCCAATCTATTAGGCCCGATTTTTAAGCCCAAATTCTACAAAAACCCTAAGCTACCCACCCTCCTATAAATAGATAGATCTTGCCCCCATGTTCCCCAACACCCAACATAAAACCCTAGCACACAATCCAATATTCATCATCATCCATTTTCAAGATCCAACACCATTTTGTCTTAAGCTTGTTCAAGAACACAAGCTTCATCCACCACCATCATGGCTTGAGGATCCGACCGACCCGATTTTCGGCGAGCTCGTTTTCCCATTTCACGGCTGAAGCTCCTCCTTTCACGACGGCGAGCTCCAGTTTTCCGACCAGAACCCGCAGTTCACGCGTCCTCCACCTCAGCCCGCAACAGCAACCTTCCTTCCTCAGCTCGCGTTTCCCGGCAAGGCCCAGTTTCCGACGAGCGCGCGACTTCTGACCACTGCTCGTCCTCAGCCCATCGTCCCCAGTTTTCCGGTGATTTCGCGTGCGCAGCTCCGCCTCCGGCCCCTTCCCAGCTCACTAGCGCCGGTGACCTCTAGCTCCCAGCTGCACGACGCGACCCGAACTGCAGACCCGCAACAAGAACCGAGCCCACCTCCCAGATCCGGCGACCCGCGAGCCCAGCTCCTCGATTTCCGACCAGACCTCAGCCGAGCTCGTCCCAGCCACGACCACGAGCCCAGCGCCCCGACCAAGCCACCACAAGCCCCAGCGGTCCATCCGCGCGACCCAGCTGCTGCAACCCACATTTGGGTTTCTTTGACCCGGTCAACACAGCCCAAATCCGGTCCAAGCAGCTCCTAGTTGGACCGGTCCGACCCGACCGGCTCCTTGCTCCGTTTTTCTTCCATTTTCTAGTCCGATCCGCTCGTTTCCGATCTCGTGAGGTATAATATCTAAAGACTTGAATGATATGGAATAAATTGATGATAAAATCGAGATAAAAATTAATTGAGATGTTGATTTGAGTTGGATCGGTACACACGAGCTTAAAGCGAAGAAATTGATATTTTCGATAAACGCGCTAAAATGTTGAAAAAAATATGATAAAATTCGTATAGCTGACTTGAGGCCTAGGTTTTAATTTCGTAATTTTTGGTGCTCGTTTAGTATGTTAACTGGATTTTTGAATATGTAGCTGAAATGCCCGATTTTTGATAAATATGATAAGACCTCGGAATTCGATGAAACTTTCACGAAAAATCCTATAAATGCTAAATATGTCATGGTTAAAATTTCATAATTTTTAGAGGTTGTTTGGCATTCCTATAAATTGGAGACTTTAGCTGCTTTGGTGAAAACCCTAGATTTTATCCGGTTGAGACTTAGCTAAAATTACTAGAAATCAAGTTGAACTTAAAGTATGAGTTTTTGACTTGAACCGAGATAAATAGCCGGTTGAGTAAAGAACCCTAGTCTGGCCTTTTTCGGTCAGTCCGGATGAACTCTAGATCCGGATAGAAAGTTGTGCGTCGACTGATGTCGTGTCCGTGCGTATGCACCCGGACCACGATTAAGTCGAGTTGCACCCAGTCAGATAAATAAAATCAGATCAGTCAGATAAGTTAGATCAGATAAATCAGACAAGCAGTCCAGACTTAGTGATATTTCAGAGAACTCTAGAATGCCTCAAAGTCAGCAAATCTTTTCAGAACAGCTCAAAGCATCTAAATCCAGATTAAATGATATTTTAATCGAGCGAGAGAACCGAGTAAGATTTATTAATAATAAGAATCAAGTTTTTATTTGAGCTTAGTACTTAGTACATTTTGCTCGAATATTTATGTAGCTTAAGGAGAGTCGAGCCTCCGACAGCTACCAGTGAGTCAGCACTTGCCTAGCAGTAGCAGTTATCAGGTGGGGGTCACGTACTGGTTATACTTCATCTTTAATTTCCGTACCATGTCCGAGGTATGTATGAGAAATAGTTAGATCATCATGAGGGAGGCCGTGGCAGGCCTTAATGTTCCCCCGTGATTCTGAGGGAGGCCTTAATGATCCCCCGGAGTGTGCACATGATTGGCTTTTAAGCCCCAGGGTCTTTATGACCACCAGATGCCCCAGTTACAGTTACAGTTTCAGTTCAGTTCAGTTCTTATATACTTAAAGTCATGATATTGTTATTAACGATGTTGCATAACTAAGTACTGGTCTTTGCGGAGCATAGCGGTTTTGCTCACGCCCCCACTATGTTTTTTCAGGTGACGGAGCGGCGCGTGGCGCGTGAGATTTCAGTGGTGGTCATGGTCATTAGAAGTCTTTTTGTAACGCAACTGCATGTCATTTATTGAACTTGTACTATTATTACTATGCGTAGACATATTATGTTTCAGCTTCCGCACATTTCAGACTCAGTATGTATTATGAGATTATCAGACTTATGCATGTATAATGCCTTTATCTCCGTGGTACCTTTATATAACGGATTGGATTAGGTTGCATGTATTTATTTACGTCTGCATGAGAAAGAGTTTAAGTTAGTAGCATCCCGCAAGTTAGTATGAGTATTTTCGAAAATAAAGTTTAAGAGTTTTTCGAAAATTAAAAGCAAAAATTTTACTCTGATTTTATAAATTCTAGAAATAATTAGGCAGGGTGTTACACACCAAGTGGTTGACGTTGAAAACGTCCGAAGTACGAAGATGTGACGGCAAATGTAGGCGGTAGGCTTTCGGATATACATGCTCGATGATCTAGACAGGGCCGACTCTACGGACGTCCCACTTATTATAAGCATTAGCCGAGAATCCGTCCTTCGGCAAAATGGCCCAAACAAAATCACCAACATCGAAGGCCATTTGTTGTCGACGGGCATCCTGCTGTTGTCTAGGCCAACCGTCGTCTCCTCTAAATTGGCACGTGTAGCCTGATGCTTCCGCCGTAACACCTCCAAGAAGTCCTCCTTTAGCATTTCTTTAAATGACATCAAGATGGCAGTATGTCCAATGGCCCAATACACAAAATGGATTTAGTGTTGCATGAAAGCTGGTCCACTAAATAAAACCTGCCAACCTTCTACATTGAGGAAATAGGCCACGTGAGCTAGCAAATTAGTTTGAAAATGAATAATATGGCCAAAATGAACATGCAGCAATCAGCAAGGCTAGAAAGTTCAACACTCTTCTCATTTTCCTTTGCTTTAACGGTCTCAAAATCCTTCTTCAATTCCTTATTCGACTTCCCCAAACCTGTGCTACTTTTCAAAGTAGCTTCCAAGCAGAGGCAGACCTACATAAGGGCCCGTAAGGGCACGCAGTGGAGAAACCAGGATTCCATTTCGGGGAGGGCCCAATTTGCCTTTAAAAAAATTTCACGACAAAACCAAACACAAACACAAATTTTCTCCGATCCAGCTTCCCTTCCATGGCTACATGCCTCCCCGCTCAGCTGCTCTGTATTTTCAGATTCCAGATTTTCAGTGGCGCCACTCTGGCCATCCCGTGGCGCACCACCCCACTCCGGCATCGGAAGGGCGCTCAAAGGGCGCCCTTCCAGATCCAACAAAACCCCCCACCCCTAGTTCGAATTATTTTTTTTTGGAAGGGCCGACGCCTCTCCGACGGCATTAATGGTTTCGCCCTGGGGGCACAGGCCCCTATAGATTTTTTAGTAATATAATATGTATATGTGTTATATGTATAAATTTATTATTATAGACATTAAAAAATACATGTTATTAATTATTTTGCAAAGTTATGTCAATATAAAAAATATCAATGAATGTATAGAATTATTTAACCTTCAATAGTATGTTATCTTTTAAGTTGTGGAATTATGTTTATGCTATACTCAACTTCTTGTTTATTTCATTTTCCCTCAAAAAATAAATAAAAATCTTTTAATTGGTTAAATATTGATTTGACTATTGATTTTCGGCGTTGAACGTTGACCGCAATTTGTGCCCCCGGTGCCTTAAGTGTATGCGTCCGCCCCTGCTTCCAAGTCCCTGTTATTTGTTTTCAGACCTTGAATTCTGTGTCTATACCCTCCAATACATGCACACGCCTTATCTCCTACAACCACAACACGTCCAAGGTAACAAAAGTGAAAGGATTCCTCAGACGATGAACGCGGCGAGAAAGACGACCGACGAAGAACAAGTGCGTGCCCCACATCCCTGGACAAATGCACCTCCTCCACTGGTGGCTCGTCATCGAGTATGGGGGGACCTTCATAGTCCAACAGGCCCTGTTCCTCGCTTAATAGTGTCAATTTAAGAAAATTCTATACCCTTGAAAGGATTCATCGCTCGTCATCTACAAATTCTATATGCATATCTAAGAATATTTACACACCTTGAAAGTTGTTTAAAAGTGTCAATTTATAAATTCAATAGCTTTTATCATATTCGTTTGAAAGGAGTATAATTTATTGATTGTAATATTGTATACATTTTGTTAAAAATGTTAAATGTTGGATATTTGTAGAATTTGACTACTTCATCTTTGTGTAGGTGTTTAGGAATAACTTAAGAAAATATGTGTTCTCTTGTTGCAGTTTTAAATCAATTTTTTAAATAAGATTCGGTGATATATGGTCATTAATTTACTCTTATTTTGTCGTAATGATAAAGTGTTGACAGTGTTGTCAAATGGCGGATGTTGCAGTATGACATGATGACTGGCCCATTCCTCTCTCCTCGTCCGCCGCTAGGCAACAGAGGGAAAAAAAGTGGAAGCGATCAAACCTTCGCTGCTCATTTTCCTGCAAATTTGGCCTTTTCACAACAGCACCGCAAACCCTAGACGAGCAGAGCTCTCGCCGCCGCCGAAATCTCAATGTTCCTAAGCCGAAGGTCCACCATGCCGTTGTGACAAACGCAAAACAAAGTTGTAAGATCGTGTGAAACCCACCTCAAAATTTTTCTTTTTGTTAAAAAAATTGATATTTTGTTTTTGTTTTGTATATTATGTCTAAATGTCGTGAGGTCACAGTGGGCAGATAATAGAGGTTTTGATGGGCCCCATCAAGATCCAAAAGATGGCTTGATCTTCCTCTTCATCTTCGTCGAGAGTCTAGAATTAAGAATGAACAAGCGAGCAATAATGGCAGGCAAGAACCGGGTCGGGCTGGCGATCGAGCTTCGAAGGTTTAGATCCATTCCAATTTTCCTTTGGTTGATTTTACAGGGTGGCATGGATTTGTTTGACCATTCTAGGAAGAGAAAGCCTATAAGCTGTGGATGGTGCCTAATCTGCGGATTGACGGGGTGAATCACTGGAAGGGTTGGGCTTGCATTCACAGAGGGAACACCATAATATGACCATGGATAGAGTCAAAAGAATCAAGCTGCAAAACAAAATGCATCAGAGGTAGGTAATTACCTAATTATTTGGCAGCATTGCAGTTTTTTTACATAGGTTTGTTAATTTACGATTTTGAGCATCCTGCTGATGTATTAACTATTATGTTGACTGTATTGCTCTTAGTATTTGTTTAATTTTATCAGGAATTTATGTTGTGCTGATTTTTTCTTTTGTTTTCTGTTTGTGTTGTGGATTCCAATACAAACATGGTCTAAACGGATAACTTGCTCTATTATCTTCTAGGTCAATGCTCATCGATGCAACTTACACATAAAGATCTTAGATTCTTGTACCTGTACCCACTTGGTTTGTAAACCTTAAAAAATTAAAATATTGTGTTTGGAAAATGATGATCCAATTGACGTCCTAAATGATAAGCTTCTCACTTATATGTTTTTCTGTCAAATTTCGGTGGATAGTGATTGGGAGGTGATGGTTATTTTGTGATTATTCATGAAAAGGAGTAAAGAATGCTTTGTATGAAGAGTTATGGAGGGCCTGCACAGGTATACGTGGATTTATTTTTATTTTTTTTCGTGCGGGGATGTTAGATTGAAGGGGTGGAATTATGTAGAGTTCAAATTTTGTGGTTTGAGATGAAATATCACTTGAAGAGATACATCTTTTATGCTAGAGCTGAGAATCATTTGATTTTTTTTTTTTTTTTTTTTTTTTGTTAATGTTATTCTGAGTAATCTATGAGCTTATAAACAAATCAGAAATTAGATTGTAGCTTCCATAGACAGATGCAATATTTTTTCGTTTTCTTTCTGGACAAAACATCCTGATCCTTGCTGAGTAATTTGAAGGTTCCTCCGTGGAGCGTGAATTGATCCTCTAGATATAGAAGTAGAAACCCCTCCATCTTCCATCTCGCCAATCCAAGAGGGTTCACTTTTCTCATGTATTCTCAGGAATCGTGGGTTCATTTGGCCAGATATCAACATGAGAAATGCACATAACAATCAACATATTCACACCGCTTTCTAAGGTGACGCTATGGATCAACATGAGAAACGCACATAGTCTAGCAATTGTGGATTCACTTAGTTGTTGTTTTCCAGTTTTATGGGATACAGAGGAGATATCAATTATGTACAAGGTGATAACAATTTACTTTAATGTTTTGTATTACTACTGATATATTTTTTGGGAATTTGGATGATAAATTTGGGTTTACTTAAGATCATATTTTCCATGTCTGATGAATGTAACAATTTTTCTAATTTGTTCATTTGCTTAAAATTTAATAAAAGTTTATATCTCTCTTATATATATACAAACGAGTTTGGGCAGTTGTGGTCGCGACACGTGTCTAATTTCGACCCCTCCGGTGGTCGACACGTGGCAGTCACTATTTTTTTCCCTTCATTCAGCGAAAACGACACCGTTTTGGTGCCTTCCGAGGTGCATTTTAATTGACAATGGCTTCTACTGTTCTACTGTTTGGATTTACACTTTTTTGGGACTGAATTCTGTAGAAATTTTCTTTCTCCTGAATTCCCGCACACGCAAGGTTTCAGATCTGACAGGAGAATGTGAATTTGTAGAGGTAATCTCTTCCCTCTTCTTCCCTCTTCACTACCAAACCTCTTATTTTCCAAATTTTCTCACAATCTCTCCCACACGCAATTCTCAGTCACAACTCCAAAATCTATCTCATTTTCTAACACAGATCACCCACGATTATACAAGCTCCCGGTGCCGACGATCGCGTGGCGGATAGAACCAGAGCGGCAGCTTGCCTAGACGGTTGGCGGATAAAATAGGTTAAATGCGACAGAGATGATTAAAGCAACGATCGAGGACGGTGTGTGGGCAGGACCGGTCTCATCTGACCCTATCTGTGGATCCCCTTACAGATGCAATAAGCATCATCGACGTCACTTACAGCGGCGGCAGCATCGTCTTAAACGCTGACTCACACACCAACACGTGTGAGATTTGCCTTTTTTTCCATTTATTTTGTTAAATCTATGTTGGGTTCCTTGTGATTAGCTTTGAAGCAATCTCAGTGAGAACCTTCTCTTTGCTTATAAATTGGTGAAGGCTGTAGATAGTACGACGGGAACGGCTTTATTATTTTGCCGCGTGAAGGCTGTAGATAGTACGAGGGTAGCGCTTGTCGGAGGCGCTGACAAGCAATAGGCCGAGCCCCGGTAGCTCACGAGCGGCGGTGGTCGGGCTGATAAAGGTGCGTTCGTGGACGACAGCAGTAGTAGCTCTGATGCAGGTATGCACTATTTGTTAGAGAAAGCATAAGTCTTCGTCTCCCACACTCACATTCATAATTGCTCCTACAAATCCAATCTGGTTATTTCATTCACGGAGCACCCAATCCCTCTTCGGAAGAGTTGGTACCCAAGACTGTTATTGTTTTTTGCATTTTCTTTTTCATTTATTTTTAATCTTTTTTTTGTGTGTTTGTGTCTGTGTGTGTTTTGATGGATATGGGTTGTTTGTTGAAATGGGGTTTAGTTTTTGTCAATGGAATGTTTGGGATTTTGTTGAACTTGATGCAAGCAAAGTGAATCAAAATAGAGAGAGGTGTTTGACGGTATTTTGTATGTTTTTGTGGGTTTATGGGATTGTTATTGATAGCTGTAGTTCATGTACAGTGTGTGTGTGTGTGTGTGTGGTAGATGGGGTGTGTTCGTTGAAATGGGCTGAATTCTGGTTGTTAGAATGCTTAGGCTTTTGTTGAACCTGCTGAAAAGTTTGTTATGCTGGTTTGAGGTTAAGGGGAACGCTCAAAATTCGCAACAATGTTTATTTATCCTTTTTTGGCGCTCTGCATCTATTTTCGTCGCCGGCGATTTAACTGCTGTCCGCAGATTTTTGCCCTCTGAGATTAATTTCGACCCCTTACAACTGGTCGGATGGTTCTTTTCGAGGTTGTTGGTGTTCGTGGGTTGTACCGCGGGGGTGTATTTAGGGGGTCTGGGTTCGAGGTACCCGGCACTCGCCTTTCGCCTTCGGGGTAGCCGGCACTATACGTTTGGCTTTCTCTGTTTTTGTGGTTAAAGGGTTCTGATTATGGTGAGTGTTGCGGTTTACATGTTTTTTTTGTTTAATGGTACTTTCAACAGTTTTTGATTTTTTACCCAATTATGTTCCGGACGAGGTTGGATTCGCTCGATAGTTGGCCCGGTGGTCCACGGATCTGCGGACAACTCATCTGTTTGTTGATTTTATAAGGGGCGTCTCTTGCCCTTTGTTCTTCATATCCTCACTATCTATGTGTGTTTATACAATTTGTTATTTTATTTTTATTCTCCTTCTTTGAATGATCCCAATGTTGGTTGCTTGGCTTTTGGGCAAGTTTTTGTTGCAGCTTTTAACATTTTTTTTCCTTCTTGCTTAATTCATTTGCAATTGCAGATTATGTGGATGGTTTTGGGTGTATTTTTTCGCTGGGTCCCTTACCCTTACTATCTATGTAGCCTTTCTTTAAAATAAAAGCTTTCGAAGGTGTTTTCATGTGTGTAGTTTTCAATTATATGTACACGCCGTACTCCATAAATTATGGGATATGTTTCAATATTTTAATACTTTTGACTGATTAAAAAATAAATTTTTCCTAAAAAACCGGATGGACCATACCTGACCCATGCTTTAGTACTATGTAAACAATTTGCAGCATATACACTTAGGTATGCAATCTGTTTATGTGTTATATATACTTTTTTTTTTCATTCATGAACCTTCTACTCTTTTCATTGTTATAGGTTTGTTGCTTTCTTTTTTTCTCTTGTTTTTCCCCTTTCCTTTTGGGTGGGATTTCTGCTTGCATTTTTGCTGATATTTTTAGGTTTGTTGGCTTCCAATTCTTCTTCTTGGGTTTGTAGGTTCTTTCAGAGTCTTCCGATAGATTTCCCGCTATTCACTTTGTACCTTGAATGGACTGTTTATAGAAGCGAAAATGCCCTTAAAACTGATGATTTATTGCTTTGGTTTTTCTTTATAGGGAGGAGGGAGGCGCTTCCAAGACCAAAGCTCTACAATCGATCCTATGGCCAACGATGAGAAGCAGCCGTCGTGTAAGGAGTTGCGGCCCACGATAGCACGAATCGAAACATATAAGAAAGTATTTTGCAATGGCTTCACGGAGGAGAAGGCGAAGGAGCTTCATCGCCAATCGATCAAGTCCTCGACCTTTTGCACTGTCATGTACTAGCCAACATCTCCAAGCTAGGTCCTTCCTGTTTACAAGCTAGGGTTTCAAAGTGAGTGCTAAATAAAGTTGACATTTTAATTTTGAATTTTTTGTTGGATAATTTTCTTGATTTGTATCCTCCCACCAAATACTGGGACATAGGTTTTAGCCAAGGCGCCTCTCAGATTGTCTCGCTCTCTGCTCTGCTTCAACTGGTGTTTGCACCATCTGCTCTGCTTCATTTGTGTTCTTAACATTTTCTTCCATTAATTTCATTCATTTCGTTCAACAAGTGAAGGTAATCGAGGTGATGATTCATTTATTCTCCACTTATAATTTGTTCTGCATATTTTTTTTTTTACTTTTGTATTATTTTTGTATTTTGCTTGATTACTTCAATTGTGAATATGATTGTTATAGGAGTTAAAATATGCCTTTGTATGGGATCTTCTTTGTTTGTTTCTTGTTGAGGGAATGGCGATGTGTATTGATTTGCCCGCATGTATTATTTTTATTTATTTATTTATTTGTTTACCATTTGCATTAGGCTTAAATGGGTAGTAAAAAGAGGGATCAAATTCTATTGAAGAAGCTGGATTGGAAAATGTAGTAGAAAATAAGCAGTCAGCGAGCTTGGGCGATGGGAATATAGATCCAGAACCCTCGAGCAAGAGAATGAAAAAGGAGAAAAAGGAAAAGGAGTTCCTCATCAAGAGAGGTCAGATTTTTTTGTGATTGTTTTAATATATATATATATATATATATTTTTGGTGTTCGGAGTATCTGTCATGGTTGATTGCCATTGGAGAGTCTTGAAAAGGTCTTTTATAACGGCTTCTACACGAATGATTCTCTTGTTTTCAGTATTCAAGAGAGCATATCTATATTTGAAGGTCTGTGGTCTTGATTAATTTTGTTTTTTTTTTTTAATTATTATTATTTTTTTCCTTTTGCTCATGTTTATACTGTGCATTAGTTGCTTTTGTAACTTTATATGTCAGTCTGGATCATGTTACTTGTGAGGTGGTCACAAGTGTGGATAACCGGGCAAGTTAATTGTACTAACATGTGTTTTCCTCCCCTAAAGCTTTCTGTTTTTGGCTTGAGACTCTATTTTGGTTTGGTTGGTCTGGAGCTGAAATATATTCTCCAACTACTCAGAAGAAAATCTTATGTAAAACTATCACTATGCCTTAGAAAACCTAATAATAGCATACCTAACGGGTTATATTTTTTAAACCAATAGTTAAGGATTGCAAATGTATTACAAAATGTAAAGAGATTCGGGTTTCTAATAGTCATGACTCCTAATACTTCTTACTTCATCTTCTGGGATAACTATAATTTCAGTTTGGAAGCTTTTAACAATGCCTTCCATTCGTTATAGTCTTATGTTGTTTCAGATTTTGCACTACATGAGAGATGAGATCCCATCTCATGTATTTTTTTTTTTCTTTTTTTTTTTTTTTTTTGCGCTTACGCTTTCAATACAAACTCACTGTGGAAATAAGAATCTTTACATGTTAATATTTCTAGAAGAAAGAAAAACTCCTCTCTTGTGTTGAATGTTGTCATAATGTTTGTTTGCCAAATATTGTTATGAAACAACGAATCAGCTCTTCCCTTTTATTGTCTGAATTTACCGAATCTGGTATTAGTTTCTGAAAGATTTGCGTTAATAGTTCTCATTATTGTAATGTTACTTACTGTCTTTTGCTTCACAGATAGCTACAACTTACATATCATACATGGAGTTTTCTTGTATTTCCTCTTTCTTTCTTTCTTTCTTTTGGTATCTTTCATTTGTTTTGGTTATTGGAGGCTTATATGGACCTCGTTTGCTCTAATGCATACATGTGTCGGACATGTAATATGGTCACCAACAAAATTTAAATTTTTGTTATGTTATCATTTAATTAGGATTCCATATATTGGTGGCATCTTATGAGTCCATCTTTTTTCTTGTATTTATAGTCGCACACTTACCTTGAAAAGCTATATATGCTTTTCCTGTGCTACTGTGTATTGTCTTCAATTGTTTCTAAAGCCCATGTTTTATGTGTAATTTTTTTCCTGTTTCTTTTCTCTGAATTTGTAGTGTGCAAGACAAGGATTTGTATTGGGTCTCACTATTTTAGTTGGCAAAGTTCCTACCATTAAATTGGACTCCTTGTTAAAGCTAATTGATACTTTGCTGGAGGTCACTTCTTCCATGAAGGGTCAGGTGGGTTTTTGCTCCTCAATTTCGTCATAATATTTCATCTTCTTTATATTTATTTCCTTTGCTTTTATAGGAGGCTGCAATGTTTGTGGTACCACATGAATGAAGAGATGGTTGAGATGCACATTAATCAGTGGCGCTTAAGATTTGTTGAAAATGAGTTGGGAATAATAGCAATAATATGACAAAGGATCTTGAGACAATGTTACTTAACAAGCATATATGTAAAGAGTTGTACCAACAATTGAGTTGAGCCTACAACAATTAGCTTTATGTCATGAGGTTTTTATGGTGAAAGTTTATTTTGATTACAATCAGTGTAAAAATTGGAAAATTTTTACTGTAGTTTTACACGGGTGTTAGACATCCGTGCCATACTGCTTTTCCAAAAATTTCACGCCTTTTTCCTTTTTTTGGGCACCTCAAAAGTCGTTCTGAATTTTCTTTTCTGTGTCCAGCAAAACGACGACGTTTGTGTATTCATATGTCCCATCTTTTTACTTTACTTTACTGCCCTCACTTTTTTAATAGCATTAATTTGGTCTTCATATCATTTCGGTAACTTCCTTTGACTCCTTTCCTTCTCAACTAAGTTTCACACCACATTAATTATCTGCTTCAGCGGGACACCTATTTTCTTCATTTATCCCAATGGCGAAACTCGAACCTCTTTGCCGAAGAATTCAAACTCTCTTGGAAAGCCATTGGGTGCTGGAAACCCTCCCAGGCCAACACCTTCGAGAAGCTAGATAAGGTAAATCACTGTCGTTTCTAATAGCTTACTGCAATTTCCATTCTAGGTTCGTTCTTCGAACAATTGATTCTTGCTAGCAATTTGGACCCCCTGTTATGAGTTGGAAAATGCGAATTCTGGCAGGTTTTGAGTATACTTACTGATACCCAAGTCCCGAATCCAAATTTCTGAAAGCCAAAAAAACCCTAGCGTTGGCGATGCGACGAACGACGGTTGATTGACGTCAGTGCCGGGAGAAGCTGCGACGGCGAGGCCTACGACGCGAGCTGATGAGAGTGAGAGAGAGAGAGAGAGAGAGTGGGGCTGCGGTCCGGGGACAGAGAGGGAGGGAGACCTGCTGGGGTGGCAACAGTGAGATAGGGAGACTTGGTCAGCAGCGAATCATCTTCATTCCCGCGGTACGTTCCAGTACATATGGCTGAACGTTTGTCTTATTTATTTATTTATTTGGAGTTCTCTGTGCTCATTCCGGCTATAAATTTGCCTCACCTACGGGATTATAGTTTGGAAGGTCTTCTGGGCCCGGGCCAAGCAATTTCGTGAATGATCAGAACGTGCAGAAACCTGCTTTCGTCAAGGACTTAGATATAAGGATTTAGATGAGATTAAGTGGAACTTTGAAGCATATGAGAAATTTGATATCGTTGAGGATTATTCGGATCACCACTTTGCCATTATTAGTTCTTCGATGCAGGTGCGTGCGGAACAAATAGGTCTATGTAGAATTCAGGCTCAAAAGCTATCTTAAAGGGAGGGGTGCCCAACCCACATTTATACATAATAACAACTTATTTGGGAAAGTAATAACTTTAACACTCGCCCGCATGCATAGCGAGCCAATCCAAACAAAGATTATGTTCATGTTGATTGACTTTTAAAATTACAAACACCCCGATTAACTTTGTTCCTGTTTTACGAATGGGAAAAAGGGTTTTTGCAGCCTGAGCTTGTGAATTGTTCACCCCTTGTTATCTACACCATGCTTCTTAATTAACTTACTTTGCAACTTTGGCCAGTTGTAGTTGAATTCTTTCGAATTCAAATGGGTGAATATTACTGGTATACGAGTCTAGCGTTGTAGTCATAGGACTTTATTAATAGCGAACTTCAAAGATATTCACTTTCCATTTACATATTTCACTCTCCACAGAGTTGTTGTATCTGCTGAATTTCACTGTTCATCTTATATAACATTTCCTTACATGTTTTTTTATGGTGCATTACTGTCGTATTAGTGTGTTCTTTTGTGCTCTAATTGTTAATGTTAGGTCAATTCTCCGAGGAACTGGGACAAGAAAATACAGGAAGATTTGAATATTCTGGAGAAAGATTTGTCTGGTCATCCTTATAAATATTTTATGCACCAAAGTTCCCTTCCAGACATTTTTCCATGCTGCTAGATTTTGACACATTGATCTGGGGAAGAAGGAAACATTATGGCCTTGTTTTTAAAAGAATCGTATGCTCTCAAATTTCATTTGGGAAAACTCGAAATTGGAAAGTGAAAGAAAACAAAACCATAGGGTGTGTATAATTCCTATTGGCAATTCAAGGCATTTGTTTCATGTTTTTTATGTGGTCCTAAAAACGACCATCATTGATAACTGTACTCTTATTCTCATTTACACCTTCCATATACTTTTAACATATACATTATTCGTAAAGGTCTATGAGTCCAGAATGGATCTATTGTTAAGAAATAATCCTAAGTAGATATAGATGTTGCGGATGTGAATAATGGATGTTACCGAATATGTTTGAGGCCATGTACAAGTTCTACAAATTTGTTGAAGTCGTCTAACATATTTAGTTTACCTTAAAGACCTATTTAACGTTTTTCAAATAACTTAATTTCCTTGCTAAGTGGGAGGTTTTTTCTTGCTTGATGGCGCATTATGAGGGGTCTGACTCATGACTACATGGACTTAGAGATTGAGATAAACGAGAAAATACATACACTCCTTAAAAAGTACATGGACCCGTAGTACTGGCTTGATTATTTGGTATGCTTTAGATGTGTGTACTCGATATCCTCTATGTTGTGGATAATAATGACCGTGCTTTTTACATGGAATGCATAGTTAATGTTCTTGTGATATTGATACTAGAAGTTTACCTGACTTTGATGCTCTAACCAACACTCTAAGATGTTAATTTAATTTGAGAACCCCAGCTGAGGATATGTGATGTCATTCAGCTGAGAACATGAAGTCATTGTTAAAGTCGAAGCCAAGACTCCTGCTGATTTGGTGAGACAAATGCGGGATATGCTCATCTTTGCCGACGGCGCTCGACTCTCAAGCTCGACGAGAAGGTAGCATTCCGACATTATTTTATGGCTTTTTGTGATTTGGTGGTGTTTGTGATGTAATTAGAATATTGGATTGAGAAAGAAAAGCCCCATGAGTGAAGAGGTGAGACCAAGAGAATTTAAGCTAATGAACCACAATGGGTTGAGCATTTTTTATGTTAAGAACCATTTACAGGTTAATTGATGCCCAGTCATTTTTTTTTATATTGTTGATCGCCCCTTTTTTATGTTTATAATTATAAAAATTGATAAGCTGTTGTTTCTTTTTAACTCGAGACGCATCGTGCTGCTCGCATTATGGCAGATTCACCAAAAAAGTACTCTATTTTTTATCACATTTGTCACATTCTTTTAATTCTCAAAACTAAGTATATTCTTAGTTCATGCAATGATGAACATAGCTAGCAACATTCTTAGTCTTGTATTATATTCAAACGTGGGTTTTGTGCATAATGTAGGCACTGCTGGGCTACTCGGCTCAAACATGAAGGATTATAGAATAAATGATTTTATATAACATATATATGAAAATAATATCTGTCGATTAACATGGGAGTTCAGATTGTGGAAGCTTTAAGGTTACAGATGGATGTTCAAAATAGTTTATACGAACAGTTAGGGGTTTTTTCTCGGTAGGTTTACCATACTTACATTCTTTTCTTTTCATTAAATCGTACTTACAATTTCTTCATATGCGTTAAATTATTGTTCTTTATAGTTTCTTTTTTTGTTCTGTAGAGTCATAGTGAGGATGGAAGAACAAGCAAGGCTGCTTAAGGCAATGCTCAAGTGCCAATTAAAAACATGACAACAATTTTAGGCAATATAATGATCAGAACATTTCTGAAGATAAACACGGTTGTCTATTATTTGCCCGAATTGGTTCCAGGACACATATGCAAAGTTTAGATGGCTCCCTGCCAAAAAAGGTTTGTATCTCCTTAGCCTCAACCAGTGTTTTAAAACGCGCGTCGCGCATCGCGTCGCGTTTTGGTCCTTATATTGCGTAGCGTAAATAGCGTAGCGCGTTGCGTAAGCTATTCGAGCATTTCACTTTTAATGCCAAAATAATAATATATATAACCATACAAGTAAATAAATAATTAAAATAGTCTTAAACCCTAAACTTGGACATTAAATCTAAATAATAACATTCAAATATTAGTCATACAAACAACCCAAAATCATAATCTTCAAAGTAAAGACTCAAAATCTATAAATAATCGCTCTCATCCAATTGAATTTGACTACCATCGTCAATACTATCAAAGTGTGGGAGATTTCCTTCATTGGTCCAATTTCATCGAATTCTTGCATCTCCTCATCATCATGAATGTCAATAGGATCCTCGTTTCCACCTGTTACATACATGTAGAATGAACTAACATCTTTTAAAAAAAAAAAAAAAAAAGAGGGCATACTTACTTGAGCTTTCATGGACTCTTTTCTTTTTTATAATTGGAGAATGATTTTGATCTTTATTATCACAAAATCATAAAATCATGTTTGTTCACAAACCACAACAATAATCGCATATGTGACTGGAATAAGAACACTAATCACAACAAAACAATAATCTCTTCATCTCTTCAGTTATGTTTGGATCCATCTTCTTAACCTTAATGTTAGTTAAACAAACTAACAATTTAGTTTAGAAACATTATTTGAATCATCCTAATAAAAAACAAAAGCTGCATATTTCTTCATATACTTCACTGATGTTCCATTACCAAATAAAAATAATTCAGGACACAATTCATTTATTTCTTATATGTTCCATATTGAGTAGTGAGTTTACAGATAAATAAAACAGAGCTGCATATTCTTGACAAACTACACCCAAAATAGAATCATCAAATTAAACAGAGCTGCATATATCTATACTTCTACGAATTAGAATCATAAGAAAAAAAAAAGAAAAAGAAAAAGAAAGAAGCCATCAGACCAAATCAACAAATCAACAAATCAACAGATAGGCAAATACACATAAAAAATGCAATTCTCAAAACATCAAGCTCAATCAATCCTTATATCTCACTCTATTAATTTAATAAATAACCATTCCAATTAGAAATAAATTCTAAATCATTCACTACCCAATTTCATTTGGAGTTCTGTGAATCTATTCATAATCTCAAACGAAAAATAAAATAATACCTTTAGAGTCGAAAGTCGAGGAGCAGGGGATGTAGGGTACAGAGAGCGGAGGAGAAGGGACATCGGGGCTGCCGAGAGCTGGGCGAGAGGCGAGAGCGAGAGTCAAGGAACCAGACGATGTGAGAAGAAGCTTGTGAGGAGGCTGAGGTGGAGTCGTGGAGGCGGCGGAGTTCCTACTGTCGCCGGGCTTGGTGGATCCGTGGAGGTGGAGGCTGCGGTGGGGAGGCGAGAGGGAGATGATGAAGAGAAGTGAAATGAGGGTTTCGTGAATGAATTCTGCCTGTGATTTCCTTTCCTTTAATTTTGATTTCTTTTTTTTTTAATTTTCTGTATATAAAATTGGAAAGGTCCCAAATAGCGTGCGTGATTTAGGCTATAGCGTAAATCGCGTCCGCTGTCGCGTAAAATGCCTGCCACGTCATCAAATGCGTGCGCTTTGTTGGACCTACGCAAAATACAGACGCTATGGCGCGTTTTTATGCAAATATGCGCTATTTCGCGCCATGTAGCGCGCTAAAATGCGCTTTTAAAAACACTGGCCTCAACTCCTAAAGACTTCTTTTCCGATATGTGACACTTTCTTATTATCCTTCTCAGGTACACCACGTCATTGCTATTGAAAACCCTAACCTTGAAGAAGCATAATTTTTTTACTTAGAAGCAACTCATTCTTCACTTATCTGGATTGATAGCAAAGGTAAAAGAACAGATGCATTCTCTGTGTCCAACTTTTGAAAAACTAAAAATAAGTTCCTTAGCGTTGTTATCGTTTCCGAAACTTGGTGTTGAAGTTGAACCCGTCACGATAGATGCCAAGCAAAGCATGGAGCTTTGTCTAGAGGAGATGGGGTAATGTATATGAGATTGCTTGGCAAGGTTACTGAAAGATATGGGGACCATGTGGAATGAGCAACTTTTGTTATAATAACATAATATTATTCATAGTTGCAGTGTTTTATTTTCAAAGCACTTACATTCATTATCATTTGTCTCATAGATTGCGTACTTATTTCTTTTTGGATTTATAATTAGGCTCAATTGAATTACATCCATGCATCATTACTTTAGCGTTTATTTTTATTTCTTATTTTGAATTTTTTTAGTCGAAGTACTTGTTTGAATTCAATTAGTTTCTATATATTTTTCTTCTTGTTGTA
>CACSLK010013932.1:330962-353202 GCA_902706635.1 Striga hermonthica | reverse complement strand
CAGTGAAACCCCAAGTTTGATTTTTCACTGATACTCGATAATATTCCCTATCAAAAAGATATAGCAAACTCGCATTTACTGCAGATTTTTATATTTAACATATGAAGAAAAGATGACAAAGTAGCAATAATTGGACAACTCCGGAACCTCCAGAATTTGATATATTGGTCCTTACATAATCAAAATGATATAACATTGCAAATCGTTATAATAATTTTTTCCTCTATTCTGTACACGTTATCCGATACCCCAATGAACAGTAAGGTCCAAATACGAGAAAAGAAAGCACATACTGATGTTGTCAATTAATGTGTATATGTATGTAAACATGCAAATCTGGTAGATGAACACCTGACGAGCAAGGGAGAGTGCATGGTATTGCATTCGGGGGCTACGGCCAATATCACCCAGCACGACCACGGCAGCCCGATTTCTCTTCCCCATTGGATATCTTCTGTCCCTAAATAAATTAAAAGAAAAAACATTTTTCTACATGAGAAGGATAAAACTGTTTCTAAGTGCAGTTGTTTCTTAATGAACATAGTCATACAAGGATTTTCAGTTTTTTGTCAAGCTGAACATCAGAAAAGTGATTCATCAATTGCATACTGGGGACAACATCTACCACACAAACTGAAGGAAACATTTTAAACATATAAATCCCACAAGATAAGTGCCAAAGTTAATAATCTGCAAAAACCGATTGAGGATGCACGAAATGCTTCCAAAATAAGCCAAAAAAAAAACTCCCATAAAAACATAGTGATGCAGAATTACCAAATCTTACTTATCTTCTGAATCAAAAACAACAATAAATAGGGATTAAACTAAATCTTACAGCACCGGCAATGGCAACCAGCTAGCTTTCTGAGTATATTATTCTCGAAAGAGTTGTGTTAAACCGGTGGCTTCTTGTTGATGAAGTGGGTCTGATTTAAAGGCATTCTTGAATACAACTAATAGCAATACTATGTACGCCCACTGAATGAAATTGTGGGCCCCAGAAAGCGGTGGGATAAGTGACATCAGGTCGCAGAATGCAAAACCATATGACTAGGATGGGCTAAGCCTCATCTTACCAATGTTAGGGACTTAAAAACTACAAGAAGATAAATAATTTATTAGAACAGACATATATTAAGAACACGTAATAGAAAAAAATATATATACATTATGATCATTCAAATGCGAAAAACCAGGAAAAACATACAAGGAAAGACCTTGTGGGACTTGTTCACAAATTTCGAAGAGCGAAAATCACCATCATGTTTGGATTTTTGTTATTGATCATCTATAAATTAAGTTTAATCCTCGATATATCCTAACCAACAGACATACAATATGAGGCCATTCAACTCAGCCCAACCCTAACCAATCCAACTTGCCTTCGGGTCTGGCAATTTTTTTTCCCACTATTTTCAAGTCGGTCCTAACCTAGGCGATTCCAAATCAGTACTCATGGCTAGTTCTATTATCATTAACTTAGATACCTAGCCAGGTTTACATCATGGGAGATAAGAATCAGCTTGTAGAATAACGAGTTTGGTGGCTCAAGAATCGCTATATGCAATAGGATGCCATAAAAAAAAATAAAAAATATTAACATAGAAAATGATAATCCAGATATAAAATTCTTAATCTTCGATCTAATCTGAATATAATCAAAGAAGAATATATGGGTTCCTTCCCTAGTAAGAAAAAAGGTAGAAAACTTTTCACATGTTTAACAACATTTCTTCATTTTCTTTAGGTATCGGAAAAAGCATTGATTTTCTCAACGGACCTTCGCCTCTAGAAGTAAATATGTCATGGATAACATGAAATTGATACTTGCTAATTGCTATGTCAGACAATATAAGCAACCCCAGTTTCTCTCTGAGTTTTCATGCGCAATTTTTTTTAAAGAAAAATAAAAAGAAAAGTTCACAATTGCATTGATATGTTATCACATTAGGATGAGGCAACCACTCTGAAGCTCTTGAAATAATCCCACAGTTAACAGAAATCAACCACCCCACAGTTAACAGAAATCAACCACTACAAGTATATTTTAAGTGTCTCACACACAAGAAACTCGTTTGCTGATTAAATAGGAATTCACATTCGTAACGGTAACTGAGAAAGCACTATAATAGTAATGGCTTCACTTCTTGTGCACATGTCAAAATCCAATAACAAAAGCAGCAACTTCCAGCTTTTACTAGATAAACAAATATGCAGCTTAAGAAGGCAAGTAGAAGGTATTACATTATACCACTGAGCATTTATGTGATCAACCAAAAACTCAGCTCAAATGAGCAGAACTTATCAGTTAACCTAGTCATCGATCGACACATAACCATGTTAACCATGAATACTTACACCAACTACAAGCGTGCGAAAGGCCAATTGTAACAACGGATTCAAGTTCAACACAAGAACAAATAATGGTGAGAAATTTATAATATAAAACAGGGGTTTTACATGGCTAGCAACTCATTCGAGTTTCGAAGCTTGGAACATACAACCAGCCGTCCTGATTACGGTGCCAAGGCAGCGCTCCGGTCGGTGTCCGTCAGTAGCGGATCGGTCACGAGCGAATTTCCGATTACTATTATTTTCTATAGGGATGGGCTTACGGTTTTCACGGGAACCTATCGTGATGGGTCACTAGCCTCAACAATGATTTTCCATATCGGCCGTCAATCTATCCCAAAGGGCCGTTCGCCTGGTCGGAAAATAACAGCGGTTGACCAGCGGAGCGTGTAGTTTGCTGTGCCGGAGGGTGTTTAGTGTGTGTACTGTGTGTGGACTGATCTAAATTTGGGAGGCATTTACAACCGTCCGAGCATATAAGATCCAATTAGTTGGTGGGTTGATCTCTTTTCGGGTGTATTAGCAAAAGCAAAATAACGTTCTTAATTTTAATGAATGAGAATATTAATAATATGATGAAATGTCTTCTTTTTTAGGGTAAAAAACATTAGAATATAAAATGTCATTTTGGATTTATAGCACACTTGATTAAGCCTTAATGTTATGCATTAATATTCTCTATTATCTATTATTATTTTGTCATGTTATGGCTTGTTAGTTTAGGGCATCTCTACTCGTTAAGACTCGAAAATAAAAATTATTATAAAAATTTATAAATCTCGACAACGACAAGTTTGAGCTCATTTATTGGCTCGTTAGCTCAACAAGTTGTGCTCGACTCAACTTGAGCATGAGATCGATTATCAAGAGATCAAACACAAGTTTGAGTATCAGGAGCTCGAGCTAAAGTTTAGGTGAGCTCGTTTACATCCTAATTATATTATAGGGTTAGGTTTTTAGACTAGTAAAAGTGATTAATTTTATTGAGCAATAACATATGTTAATTTATAATGTCAAATACTTTTAGGGTGTTTGCAATATTCGTGTAACATGAGTACAAAAGTAGTTCTCACTGTAGAAACAATTCTAGTGAAACTTGGATAAGAATTATGGAATTTATATTTCTTGAAATGGATTGTAGGAATACGGGGATTAATCAATAACAATCAATGAAATAACTTATACTCAAAGGTCAAATGTAACTTAAACTATTGCGCATGAATAAAAAATAGTATACCAACAGAACACAGAGATAGATTTATTTGCACATCAACAAAAACACATAATCCATCATCATTCAAAAGCTTTTCATCTCCAGTATCAATATAAATGAATCCCAAATCTCGAAAAGGTCCGCCTCGCTTGAGAACATTACAACCGGGCAACAGGAAGCGCCTGTGGAGCATCTCATTCGGTCACGATGTGATTAAGAGTAATCTCACTCAACGAGCGGCAGCCACTTAGTGTCATGGTCAGCTCAAACTCGTCCCGCAACATTTTGAGCACTTTACTCATGTTGGCTTCTCCCTCAGCAGCCAACGAGAACACGACAGGTCGCCCAATCTAATGACGAAAAACAAATTCATTTCAATGGAAAAAAGGTTCGGACGGGCATAAAAACTACAATCATAAGCATTCTAGAATATCTTGAGTAATGATCATTTGCTTATTTGTAGATTTGATGGAGAACAAGAATTCTCACTTGCGAAGTGTAACTATTGTGATACGACTTACGAAGATTCCAGAGGCTCCAGTGCTAATGCCTTGAAGACATCTGCCACGACGAACCCCACGATCCAAGAATATTGGCACTCGGCCTTGTGCAGCTTTCACAACCTGATGTTCGACAAATGATCAGACGAAAATCGAGCGAATATTTTTTAAAACCTTTTTAACATAAATTGGGTACCTCTTCAAGAGCCTGGATAGTTGAAGGGACATAATCCAGCTGACGAGCACCGTGGTCAGACACAATAATACCCGTCGCACCATTCTGAATGGAGATCCTTGTTGTATTCATGACAAAGAATAAATAATTATGAGCATTTATTTATATGGCACAATAAAATTAGTGAAAAAGCATATCATGTGTTTGAGTTCTTACCATCTTCAACAGTGAGTACAACTTTAACCAGGATAGGCAGTGAAGTAAACGATTGAAGCCACTTCACATCCCATTGACATTCAAACAGGTACCTTTCAGCCTATATAGTCTTCATTCAAATAGATAACTTTCAAACATAATGTGGAGAGGTAGATGTTTGATAATAAATATATAGGTTAAAAAAAATGAATTAAAGAAATAAATATAAATAAAAATGAAACATAAAAATAAAATATTTAACCATAAGAATTTATGTGTTGCATAAGGATTAAAGTTACTAAAAATTAAAACTTATTTATCAAAGTTTTGAACATTTAATGCACTTAATAATTATAGCAGAAGATAAATATTACGGGTTAAACGTTGGTCAGTTATCAAACAATATGTGTAAATTATGAATTTTTTAAAAAAATATAAGACTAATGATAAACGGTAAATTTATAAGTACAAACAAGTAATTTTTATACAAATATCATATAATTTTTTACATTTATAATATTTTAGAAACTAATAAATAATAAAATTTATATATTAATTAGTCAAAAACAACAAAAAAGAATATATAAAATATAAATTTAAAAAAATGGTAAATAAATAAATGTCATATTATTACTTAATAAGATATTATGGAGAATAGAATTTGATACTGTCTTAAATAATTTTATAATATTTAAGTAATAATATTTATTTCTATTGCACCCCGTGCATCGCACGGATATCAACACTAGTTTATCTAATACTTGTCATAAGATAATTTATACACTATTTTAGGCATATTCCTACATACATGTTATGTTTTAGGCTTGAGAATTACCATAAACTAATTTAGTTTTTTTTTCTCAAGTTACCATATTCTTCTCTTACTCTTTCTTATTTACTACATATAATAATTATTATAATAAATATGTATTCTTTTTATTATTAAATCATTATAATTTTTTTTATTTTGAAGTTATTTTTGTATGTTAAAATAATCATATTTTAATAATCTCCAATTTGATATCCATATTTCATATATAAAATAAAAAATAAATACATCTATCAATAAAAAATAAAACTCTATTTATTAAAAAATAATTTCAACAACATAAATTATTTTACAACAAGAATAATAAAAACCTAATTCAGTATTACACCATAAATAATCATTTTAATGCATTTTATCATAGATATTAAATAAAATAAGAAAATTAAGTGTAAAAATACGGACCCCATTTATAATTAATTATTACTTTGTTAGTAATTCATAATTGTTATATATCCGTTATACATAATTTTATAATATAAAAATAAATTATTTTAGTTTATCTATTGTACAAATATATTTACGTACCCGTGTACTACACATGTATCGTACTAGTTGATATGAAAATTAGATAGATATTTGAATAAATAATTTTAAAAAAATTAAAATTATATAATTTAATTATAGAAAATTAGTTGATAAATTTGAACACCATAAATTCGAATGACATAAAATGTAAATTATTAACGGTTATGTACATCATACGAGTTGTGTAATAATTTTAAATACACATATTTTATATAATTTTGCACAAATTTAAATTTCATATAACATTTTAAATAAATTAATAAAGGGGTAGTATTACATATTGATTTCATATATTTAGTGAAATTTTTTAATTTTTTTAATATTAATGAATACCTATTACTCGTGCATCACACTAGAATCATAATAGTTTGTTTTAATGAGTTACAAAACTGATACCTACATTGGAGTAAGACATTACTAGAGTTTTAGTAACTCAGTACTTCTATATTGTCTGTTAATACATACTTATATGAATGAAAATGAATATATACTGTAAATATTTATTTACAAAAATGATACCTATAATGTAGTAGGACAGTACCAATATTGTTGTAATTTAGTACCTATATATTGTGTGGAAAGAAAGAAAAAGAAAAATAATAAAAAAATTAAGAAAAAAGTAGTAGGAAAGATGAATAGTAGAAGATGATTAAAAAATAATAAAAAAATGTGTGGAAAAAGAGAGAAAGAAAAAATAATAAAAAAAATAAGAAAGATAGTAGTAGAGAGAGAGAAAAATAATAAAATAATAAAATGAGATGAATGGTAGTGTGGATGATGTCACTTTGAATATATTTTTGATTTATTTAAATAATAGGGAGTTAAGAGGAAGATGATTTTAGGGTAGAGAGTTCAAAGGAAAAAAAAAATAACATAGGGACTGATGAGGAAGTTGAAAAGTGAGTTAGAGATTTTTGAGTAAGTTGTCGACATAAAATATCTCCTGTCTGATCAATTATTTGATTTGAATCATTTGATCTCACTTTTATTTCTTTTTTGTATTTTTTTTTCAAGAAAAAGACAAACCGTCCACCAATCAAGAACGAATATGAATTAACTCAAACTCCAAATTATCATTGTCATGACTAATGACCACTGCAATGAGGAAAGGTATCGCAACTCTCAAGTATACAGATTCACAAACAAGTACGATGGTTAAATTTTACGGTTACTTTTGTCTCTTTCTTTTGCTTTTTGGTCCCCTCTGGAATTTCCTTTCTGTCATCATTTCTTAACTTACGGGCTCAAGTCCAGAAACTGACTCATCAATCATGTTTTCACCCTGCTGGGACAGTGTTAGGAAATGCACATTTGAATGGAACTTGAAATGGATAATACAAGCACTCTACCTGCCATGCATCCAGAAGAACTTAGGCGAATTAATGAAAAATGAATCGGTTCACAATATTCTCACAAAACCACTTCGTATTTTACAAGGCATTGTGAAATGTACTTCCTATGATGCCTAAAAAAATCATAACATAGAAAGAACTTAATAAAATTCACACAACTAATTTGGAGAAAGAGTAAGTGTAGAAATTTATAAAATCGGCCTGAAAAAAAGTAAAATCCACAAATGGTAACATAGTTTTGGAAAATGAAAGCGATGAAGACAAATTGTCAAATCTTATCATTATAACAGAGCTGCTATGCTTAAAATAAAAGAAAATTTTCTGAGTACGTCCTTCCCCAGAGCTCAAGGGTAAGAATTAAAGAATCCATTTCTCAATTGCTCATATTTTCTATAACTCGCAATGTAAAAATCAAGAAAAGATATTATCCTTGAAGTAACTTTGCCAGGTGACATTCTGCCACGCACGTATTGTGTAGCAGGGAAAGCAAAGCTAAAAAGTGCTCGGATTATGTATGAGATAACCACGGCATAGAGGAAATATACCTCCAACCACAAAACAGTGCAGTCATGGAGTAGAGCACTTTTTGTGACTTCAAGTAAAGGCTTAACGACATCCTCCTGGTACCAACATTGAGACACTTAGAGAACCAGACAAATATCTATCTGTTAAAGCCAGTAACTTCACCAAATCAACATGGACAAAACTTGAGGTCCTTCTACAGTTCCATTTATCCAAAATTATAAGAATGTTGATGCAGATGATAGCAGAAAAAATATAAAATCAATCTCATGATGTTGGTAAATCTTTTAGTCACATATGAGGTTTCTTTTTGCTAAATATGCAGCGCAAAGCTATTTCAAAACGAATGAAATTAGTTTTTTTTTTTCACTAACAAAAAACAATACCAAAGAACGCACATCTCACATTCCCTAGATGTTTTAGAAGGGTTCCCTTTCTGCAATGGCAAGCAGAAACAATAAATAGTTCCACTTTCACTTTCAAGTTGATTTAATCATCACAATACTCAATCTTTGCAAGTAACAAGAGTTGGAAAGCCTGTGGAAAACCAATACAAATGGCAATATATCTTTACCCAAAAGAAAAAGAAACAAATGGAAAACCAGTTAGAAGCGCCATATGTAAATCGGTTACATATAAATGCCTTGACAAATTCGACACACATTTCTAAATCTAGATAACTATTGTTCCATTAAGAAGGGAAAAAAAAAAATCAACCAATCTGATTATGATCGTAGGTTCGTTTGGCGTCTTGGGACCCCAATTTCACAAGCATTCACACGAGCTGCAAACCGAAGTGAACAAAGTGATTCACCCTCTAATGAATGATCCGGAGAAACATTAACGAACATCAAAGTCTTTGAGTCTCCACCTAAGCAAGGCTGGGAAGACAACAGAAAAGAGTTCAGTTTTAAAAAAAATCAGTGCACGGATCGAAGAAACTAACAGCTAAAGCCATGGTCTGACTCAGACATGCAAAAATTCCAGTTTCAGCTAGTTAAGCTAGTTAAGGTCTGATGATTGACTCAGATATGAAAAGGAAATTTTTTACTTCATATTAGCTGACCTTCAAATTAGAGAAAAAATAGCTACAAATGTCAGACGCGAAGTTCTTTAACTTCATCAACCTAACTCAAGAGAAGAAAGAGAAAAGTTCTGCTTCTCCAAGCTATAGTCATGAAGAAGAAGCTTTTCATAATTACTCTAATTAGGTGTAAAAGCCACGAAATACTCTAAAACCCAAGTATTTTCCTCAGTTAAACAACTATACCTGGAGAAGATAGGTTAGCTTGGAGTTTCTGTAAGGCACATGTTCTTCCTTCTTGGCCAAAGCAAATATAACGTCGCTTAATGATGATAAACTCTTATTGATGGCCTAGGTAAAGTGCATTCAAAAGATTAGCAAGTGAGAGAGAAAGCAAGATACTTCTAATGTAAACAAACATATTCTTCTAAAAGAGAACAATTCTTTTCGATGAATTTGGAAAAATCCATCTTACCTGAGTTTCTTTCAGTTGATTCCCTGTAGATCCGCTCTTCGACAAACGCTCACTACCAGCAAGGTCAATCAGGTTAAGGACACACACTTGTTGGTCGGTGTTCTAGTAACACAACAAAAGCAAATAGTATTTTGTAAGTTGCGGCTGTAATTAAAGAAAATATAATAAGTTTGAGTCGAGAAACACTAGGTATACCTCGTTAAAACCCATTATTCGCAATGTGAAGACAAAGTGACTCCTTGAAGACTGTTCGTTCATTTGAGTCTTGCCTACAGACCTTAAATTTCATAAAAATCAAAACATCAATGTCTTGGATCAGTGAATTTGGAAGATTGACCTCTCAAAATGATTCTAAAAGTTGTAAGGTATTAAGAGTGATACAACAATAAGTAACAAAGGGTTGAAAAAATTCAAGTAATTCCAGCTACCTGCTCTGTGCTGCTCTTTCCAAGAGATAAGAAACCTCCTTGCTACTTTGAACATCCACAACAGTTAGATCAAAAACCTGAGTGTTTCCATTGGCATCGTGCTTGATTGCATATTGCTTTCCAGCATTTTCTGCTCGTGAGGCATCAGAGCATGTTCTATTTGGTGCTAATAAGTCACGAATCGTTTCATTATATATCTCAAGCATTGAAATCTGAAAAAAAAAGGTAACAGTGAATTCACTGAGCCAAAAATAACATAGTAAATAGGAGAAATTCTCCATGTACCCGCATATCATACTTCCATCCTTGGGCTTGACGAACCATGTAACCATGTAACCCCCTGCAAACCATGTAACTATTAAAAAATGGCTCGAGATTATAATAATAAATAAGGAATACACGGATATCAATTGCTTGCAATATCTCAAAGCAGGAAGGATGATGTTCATTAGCAGAAAAAGGTTTATTGAAATTACTTTGGTTCTGTAGAAACCAGTGTCATCAACCAGAACTTATATACTTCTAAATTATCAGGGGTCAATATAAGAGTTCATTGGGATTATGACCTTATAGCCATCAAGTGCACTCTGAACAAGCTATGAGATCTCCACAAAAACATCTTCCTGAGAAGCATCGGGCATGAACACTTTATCGAAAGTGAAAGAAAGCTTTTGCCCTGATAAGTTATTGTCAAGTAATGTGAAATTCAGTAAAGCAAAGATTACTCATATCCAAGGCACACAAATAAAAACTTTCAACAACTATGCTCACCGTTGTGTGCCAAATCAATGCTTCGTCCCAATGTTCCGGTGACGTTGGAAATGAGACAACTTTAGCATTGTTTCCGACTCCATCATCGGACAAAAAGGGCCTCACTCTACAAAAGACACGGATGTTCCCTTTCAACTCCTGCCATCAGAAAGAAATCATGCTCAATGGAAGAACAGAAAGACAAGATATTGCCACATTGTGGTATATAATATATTCTCCAAAATGATTTTCTACAAGACGATTCTGCAACTCAAAATTGATTGTCTTCTGTTCCTCCAACTCAGATCAATTGGCCTCAATACTAATTCTAACAATGCCACCACGGTTCTGTTAGTAAGAAACACAACAAAAAACAGAATCACATCAAAAGACCTTCGAGACAGCAAGCTGCTTCTGTAATCTTCTTATCTGCTCACTTTGAGACAAACATGTCGACTGCAAATTTAACAAAGGAGATGTTATTAATTTGTTAATGCATGTGTGATTGTTCATCACATACTAGTATTTCAAAATGTACCTCAGTTGCTTTAGTTTGCCAGCTGTGTAACTCGGGAATGGACTTTCCAATCCATTCTTTGTATGTTGCAACTTCATCTTGTACTTGCTGCAGATCAAGTCTCAAGGTAGCAACTTCACCACCCAATGCTTCCTTTTGTTTCAGAAGCTATCTTGCAATGCCTTTTGAAAAAGTGTGGATTCAATCGAATTCAATTTCTCCTTCAAGGTATCGTACTGAGATACCATCAGAAATTCCATCCTGGCTACTATTTCCTTCACCATTCCCCTTAAATCGGTATCCTCCGCCTCTGTGCTCCCGTTTCTTTCCGCGCAAAAATATTTAATTACAAGTCGCTGGGCTTCCACGACATCTTCTTCCCTCATTGGACTCTTGAAATGACGTGTCAAAGCCGCCACTAACATACCAAAAGACGGGGAGAACCTATCCGAGGTCTGAATACTAGCTACACTGGCCCATATAAAGGAAAGACAGTTTACTGACTTCTCGTGCATCGCACACTGAAGAATAAAAAGTTGTCTATTGCTCAATCTTTTAGATTCCTTTTTGCCAAAAATATTATAACTTAAAAATTTTTGGACTATAGCTACTGCAGGATCCTTAATAAACCTACTTTGCAAGTCTTTTTTGGTTTCGGACAACCAGTTATCTCCAACCAAACGTTCTTTACATTAAACCATTCGTAGGTGCCTCAGCTCCCGTAGATACAAAACCGAATATTTGATGCATCAAAGCGGTGTCAATCGTCTTCCTCTTGTCTCCAAGGCGACACACGACATCTGTACCATTTTTAACAAATTTGAATGTTGTATAAAATTCAAAAGTCAAGTTCGTGTAAGCTTCAAGTTCCAACTTCGGGTAGTATTCCAAATGAAAAAATTGCAAATACTTCTTCACATTGGCAACTATTTCGAGTTTTTCACTTTGGCTGAAGTCTAACACAACAGGGGGTAAGACGCTGAACTTGGAGAGTCGCGTGTAAATACGCCCAGCCGAGCGCATTTACACGCGACTCTCCAAGTTGCGTCTTACCCCCTGTTGTGTTGGACTTCAGCTAGAGTGAAAAACCCGAAATAGTCCCCAATGTGAAGAAGTATTTGCAATTTCTTCATTTGAAAGACTACGCGAAGATGGATCTTGAAGCTTATACGAACTTGACTTTTGAATTTTATACAACATTCAAATTTGCTAAAAATGGTACGGATGTCGTGTGTCGCCTTGGAGACAAGAGGAGGACGATCGACGCCGATTTGAGGCATCAAATATTCGGTTTTGTATCTACAGAAGCTGAAGCACCTCCGAAAGAGTTTAATGTAGAGAACTCTTGGTTGGAGATTACTGGATGTCCGAAGCCAAAAGGAAACATACAAAGTAGGTTTATTAAAGATCCTAATGTAGCTATAGTCTATAAATTTTAAGTTATAATGCGTTTGACAAAAAGGAATCTAAAAAGCTGTCTCTTGCTCAATCTTTTAGATTCCTTTTTGCCAAACACATTATAACTTAAAAATTTCTGGACTATAGCTATTGCAGAATCCTTAATAAACCTACTTTGCATGTCTCTTTTTTGCTTCGGACAACCAGTGATCTCCAACCAAGCTTTCTTTACATTAAACCCACTCGGAGGTGTCTCAACTCCCGTAGATACAAAACCGAATATTTGATGCATCAAAACGGCGTCAATCGTCTTCCTCTTGTCTCCAAGGCGACACACGACATCCGTACTATTTTTAGCAAATTTGAATGTTGTATAAAATTCAAAAGTCAAGCTCGTATAAGCTTCAAGATCCATCCGTAGTATTCCAAATGAAAAAATTGCAAATATTTCTTCACATTGGCGACTATTTCGAGTTTTTCACTTTGGCTGAAGTCTAACACAACAGGGGGTAAGACGCTGAACTTGGAGAGTCGCGTGTAAATAAGCCCAGCCGAGCGCATTTACACGCGACTCTCCAATTTGCGTCTTACCCCCTGTTGTGTTGGACTTCAGCTAGAGTGAAAAACCCGAAATAGTCGCCAATGTGAAAAAGTATTTGCAATTTCTTCATTTGGAAGACTACGCGAAGATGGATGTTGAAGCTTATACGAGCTTGACTTTTGAATTTTATACAACATTCAAATTTGCTAAAAATGGTACGGATGTCGTGTGTCGCCTTGGAGACAAAAGGAGGACGATCGACGTCGTTTGAGGCATCAAATATTCGGTTTTGTATCTACAGAAGCTGAAGCACCTCCGAAAGGGTTTAATGTAAAGAACGCTTGGTTGGAGATCACTGGCTGTCCGAAGCCAAAAGGAGACATACAAAGTAGGTTTATTAAAGATCCTGCAGTAGCTATAGTCCATAAATTTTTAAGTTATAATGCGTTTGACAAAAAGGAATCTAAAAAGTTGAGCAAGAGACAACTCTTTATCCTTCAGTGTGCGATGCACGAGAAACCAATAACCAATAAATTGTCAGTGTGGCTAGTATTCAGACATCGGATAGGTTTTCCCCGTCTTTTGGTAAGTTAGTGGCGGATTTGGCACGTCATTTCAAGATTCCAATGAGGGAAGAAGATGTCGTGGAAGCCCAGCGGCTTGTAATTAAAGATTTTTGCGAGGAGAGAGACGGGAGCGCAGAGACGGAGGATACCGATTTAAGGGGAATAATGAAGGAAATAACAGCCAAGATGGAATCTCTGATGGTATCTCAGTACAATACCATGGTATCTCAGTACGATACCTTGGTATCTCAGTACGATACCTTGAAGGAGAGATTGGATTCGATAGAATCCACACTTTCTCAAAAGACATTGCAACATGAGCTTCAAAAACAAAATGAAGCATTGGGTAATGAAGTTGCTACCTTCGATTTATTCACTATAACATCAAATACAAAAAAAGTTATTTGTTACAGGTAGGCCATCAATCTTTTACCAATTTATGCCTTTGCCTTTGAACCAAAGTGTTGAGAGTTGAGACTAATTTTGTCCTCCTTTGTTAACTCATTCTTGTACCTGAGCATAATAATACATAATAATACAGTACAACAAATAGATTTTAAGGAACTTATGTGTACTGACTTAGTTTCTGTTTGATTCTTAATGATATGTTTCTTTCCAGTCCCAAAAAAAAACTCGGGAAGGTAATAGGAAAGGAAAAAGAAATATATGTAAATTTCCCATCATCTTCTTGCAGTTTCTCATGGAAGCAAAGTTCTTATTAGTTGCTTTCGTCTTAAAGATAAAATTTCATGATTGATAGAAATCACTAATCACAATCATTTACAAGAATTAACTGTTTCCCTTATAAACACAATGCAATGGGCAATAAAAATTGAATGATATATATAAGGCAAACATGATAAGTGAAAAAAAGACGGAGAGGATAAAAAGAACCTTTGTGCAAAGGCAAGAAGTGACTGATGCCAGATCACAGGCATTACTCTCGAGTCCTCGTAGAATCTCATAAAATGAGCAACCAAAGCATCGAGCACACGGTATGGCAGTGCATATTTCTTCTCAATCAATAACTTTATGAAATAACTGCACAAAAAGATCTCGAATGTTAAATCCATTACAAATTGCGGTCTCAAAAAAAGTTCTTTCTAATGAGAGTTTTCGTCTGACTAATTACATTACCCTAGTTAACGATGAAACAGATGAAAGTAACTTCATCTTCTTTTATTTTTTTCCTAAATCACAAGCTGCTGTTGGAAGCGGAGAAAATCTCGGCAAAGATATGAAACTATTTGGCACGTTATCATTCACATAAACTTTAAGAGCATGTTGTTTACAAAATAATTCATTCACATTCAATTCATACTCAAAACTTGACTCAACTTTAACTAAACTCAACTATCCAGAATATTATTACAAATCGCATCAACTTTAACTCACAATTCATCAACTTACATAATTTTAACTAACTATCACTTCACACAATTTCCCTTCTACTTTTACATCAAATCAACTTTAGTTATTTTAATATAAAATCAAAATCCCACTAACGATTAACCATCCAACTTATTCAAAATTAACCCTGGTTAAATGAAAAAATTCATGTTGAACGAATTTATTTGTAAACAAGCATGCCTTAAGAGTTCTATAAAAAATAATACCTCGTTGTACCGTAGTACTCCATCTCTGCAAGCTTCAGTAGTGCAACACTGCAATCAGAGAAAGAGATTAACTCAATGGCAATAAAGGCAAGGCTTTTCTAGTAGTAATACCCAAATGGATTAAAGAGCTTTCCAAAAGAAAATTGGGTAAAGGTCAACAGCCACTTTATACCTCGAATGAAGAGGAGGAATGGAGATCTTCTCGATGATGCTCCCGACAATAACAACCTCCCTCAAAGTGCATGTTCTTAACAGAACATTAAAAATACACACCGATACAAGATTAATAACAACATTGTAAGAAACTCAACTCATTGAGATAAAAATGCACAACCATAAAAATCAATATTGAGAAACGAAAATGTGCTAGAAACCAAAGCGGGTATACGTAATCGCAAACTCCCTCTAAACTTCAGAAACTAATATACCTCACACAATGGGAACAAGATTCCCTTATTGAAAGCAGCTAGTTTGTACAGAGCCTTTTTTAAGGATTGATACAGGGCAAAATGCAGCCTTCTATTCTTCTGAATATCTTCTCTCACGCGTGGCAGCAAGACAAGCCTGTAGAAACGCTCGACCTTCTTGACCTTCAAATTTGAAGCAAATATTCTCGTTGCTTGGTACATTGCATTTGGCGACCACTTCTCAAGTTCAGTCAAATACAAGACTTCCTCTCAGAATTGCACAAAAGTTATGTGCTTGAAAGCTTTTGGCATCTTGTCGGAGGTGTACTTACTGAGCAGCTTCCCAACCCTCCCTGCAAATATCCATACGCAAGCGCAACCCAATATCCTTAAAAAAAAACCAGTGTTCGTATTCCATAAATACAAGCATGAGAATAGAAAATGGACATTATGCCCAAATTGGATTTTCAAAATTGTTGTCATACCCCTTGGCCCTTGTACAGCTCTATGATTGAGTCATCCAATTTTGGCATTGGCTGCACACCTACCAAGAAAAGACACCAGACTGAGTGTTTCTTATAATTTAGATACACTACAAGTACAACTCGCACCCCACCAACATACAGAAAACTGATAACAGAAGAAACTGAGTTTTTTAATAATGAATTGGCATGGATTGTGACTATAAATAAACTTTAATATATATTAAACGTTTCACATCCTGGCTTGGAATGCTAACTAGGATCAGGAAATTAATTGATAACAAATGAAAAAAGACCTCAAACCTGAAACTTGAGCATCTTTTTCTTTAATTTTCTCAACTATAACATCAGCCAGCATGCGTTGAGGGCGATCATCCTTTGATAGGAAAGCTTCCAGCAACTTTTCGTCTTCCTCATCAATGTTATCCTATTTAATGAACAAAGAGTCGGTTTATTTGAAACAAAGCCCAAAGTGAATATAGAAAGAAAGGAACTTTCACAACTTCAATAGCACTAGATTGACAATCGCAATGTCCGAGACGAACTAACAAACACGAACTTCAATTACCATTCATCCCTTTCACAGAACAAAATAATTTGCAAGCATATACTAAAGCCACTCTAATCCTTACTAATCAAAAATGAAAATTGCACCACATAACATATATATAAACCAAAGGGCAGAACACTCATACTTAAAACAGGCAATCAATAAGAAGCTCGGTTTCATCACCAAATCAAAAACAAAAACAAAAGTAACCAACCAACATATTGCCTGCCACGAACAGCAACATCAGAAAGATAATACCTTTAGTCTCCAATAAACAATAGAGAGAAGAAAATGAGAGCAAACCTCAAATTTTCCACAGTCCAACCAAACATCAACAATAAGGAGAAGAAATTGAGAGCAAACCTCAAAATCCCACTGTCCAAACTGACTTTGGGTCTCGGAAAACCCATCAAAATCATCCACATCCTCCTCATCGTCCTTGTCCTTAAGGCCCTGCACGTTGGCTAGCACGAATTTATCACCAGGGTTCTGCTCGGCGAGGTTTTTTTTCGTCATCCTCCTCGCGCTGGATCTCCTTCTGCTGAAGCAAGGCCTCTTTTAGTATCTTGGAGCTGACGGAGGAGGGGACGAGCTTCTGGTGGGGCTGGTGGGGCTTGGGTGGCTTGGCGCGCTTCTTGCCGGAAAAGGCGTCGGAGCCCAAGGGCAAGAGCGGCTCAGGGTTCGTTATTCGGCCGCGTTACTTGGAAGACATTGCTGGCGAATGGTGATGGCGGGCCGCGACCAAAAACCCTAAAAGCACTTTCTTTTTACTCCAGTTGAATTCAGTCGTCACCTCTACTGTATGACAGCCCGTAACCGTCTATTTTTTTTCTTGTTTAAATCCCTAGTTTTTCAGACCCTCAGCCCTTGTTTGTTTGGAGGGATGGGATTGGACTATTTTAGTGCATATGTGAGGAATGGTACTGTTGGAATAAATTTAGTGCTGTGTTTGTTATGTGTGATAAGGTGTTGGATAACATTTTAGATTTTATTTAAAAAAAAATCATTTAATTCAACAAAAATCATCTTTCAAGTGTATGTACTATTTTACCCCTCTGTTCAAATTGATTTTAATTTATAATCTTCTCACAATTCCTTAGCAAACAAAACGACGACACAGGCTCTTCTCCTCTTTTCCCTTTCCACGCACCTGCTTTATTTTCAAACTAGTCATATTAATCCATTTTGCAAATATCCTCGAACAAAAAATTACCACATATATATGAAGAAAAGTATCACAATAGGTATTAACTTACAATCATTGATGTTAAAATTTGTGTTGAAGCATCTGTACAAGCCTGCATACCGAAGTTGTACACAAAAAAAGAATACAGGAACAATTGAAAGAGCAAATTCAGTACATAACAAATTTTGCCTACATTAATGTGGAAATGAGTGCAGAAAGAATAACAATGACAACTCCTCCAGCTCACACTACCCTGTAAATGGCAAGCTACAATATATCTATAGGAAATCTCACATCAAAGGTTACCATTCTCTACAAATCCCAGGTTGAACATCAAAACAGAATGCAAAAGGATGCCCCTTCCCAAGACAATAGAGATACAGATATCAACCAAACCGTATTTGTAAGCATAAAAATTGGAATTAACATCATTCACACCCCAGTACATACTATACGAGCGTAGACCGGAGAGCTTGAAAACACACGTTCATCCGTAGAGCTTAAAGTGCTGTAAAGAGGTCATCACTTTAGAACTTGAAAACACAACAGAAAAAAGGATGCACAAAATTACCATAATCAGCGTCGGAACGGCGTGTCAATTCCTCAGATCGGAAAAGATGGCGCTTCTTCTTGAAGCAGATTCGAATCGACTTTCCTTGTCGAGTGTGAAGAGGCGAAGAACTGTGTTTTTGGGGGCTACGGTTCTTGAATTCGTGAAGCTGGAATCTCCTTGGCGAGTGAGAAGACAGAAGACGAGAAGAACTAGGGTTCTGCAATTCGCGAAGCTTCGATTACAAATCTGGACAAAATAAAATTTATAGTGGTAAGGTTGGAATTAGTTGATATAGGAAGGTTAAAAGAGTCCCAAATTAAAAAAGAGGAGGGCACAATCGAAATTTCATTTTCTGGGATTGAATGAATCCGCCCAAATTGTTGGGATAGAGTTATCCCAATTTTGTGGGATAAAATGCTTTTTCATCCCGGGCCAACCACTTATACCGCGCCTCAATCCCATATAACAAACGTGGGATAGCAGTAGGATAAACCAGGATATCCTGGCCTATCCCATGAAACAAACACGTACTCAGAAAACACAACCTAATTAAGTATGATGTTAAATGGACAGTTTTTAAGAGTATAAAGGTCATGTTTGGTAGTTAGCAGTTAGCTGTTAGCTGTTAGCGGATTGCATTAGATGCTTTGACCAACGGATTGCGTTAGCTGTTTTGACTAGCTGATTGTGTTAGCGGTTTGTGAAAAAATGTTTGGTAAAAATTAGTTGTTTTAATTAATCGTTGAGATGTAAAATTACTTATAAAAACCTTATCATACTTTATCATTCTTATTTATGTTTAACTAATAATTAATCAATAAATAGAAATAATTAATATTTTAAATTTTTATTAAAGTGATTTAAAATGTAATAAAAATGTGAATAATAATTAAATAAAAATATTTCTTAATTGAGTAAATAAGTTCACGTAGTATATTTAAAGTCATGCAATTATTTAATAAAATATGCATCTATTAAAATTAAGTATGAATTAGTTCAATCATAAACAATACTAAATGTTTATAATTTGTTGGTACATAGATTAGAAATAGCGAAATTTTTTTATATATGCCTTGGTACATAGATTAGAAATTGCTAACTGAATTACAAAATATAATTGACACTGTTAGCTTGATATATATTTTCAAGTTAATGTTTATAAAGTAATACAAAGAAATTGTTTTTCCTGTAATTATATTTATATTAACAATTTAATTATATATTTTTAATTACATTTAGATTAAATTTTTTACTTATTATATTAAATGAAAAATCAAAAGAAATAATATAGATTAAAGAATAAACAGCAGTTGTAAAGTAGTTGCTAAATTTTTAATTGAAGTTTACCAAAAAAAATAAAAGTAAATGAACATAAATCCCTTAATTGTCTATCACGCAAGAAAACGTGATAGGCAATTAAAATGAACAAAGTGGAACAGTAATCATGTAATAATTGAGATATATAATAAAAAAAATAATAAAGGACATCCTAGCAGCGTTTCAAAAATTGGCGTTTCAGTACAAAACGCTGAATGGATCCATTAAATACTAAACATATTTAAATAGCTAGTCAATTGGTGAAATAAACTAAATTTGGTCAAACAGCTAAAAGCTTATAGAAACGCCAAAAACCAAACAAGGCCAAAATTAAATATCAAACTTTTATTTATATTTATTTTAAAAGTTTATATTCGTTTGATAAAATAAAATGATAAAATATACATTTTTATAAACCAATATTATGTCGTCTCAAATGACAACTCTCATTAGTCACAAAATATCATCCATTCATAATAATATACAAGTATATTTTTCAATAATAGTGTATATTTTCATATATTACTAAAACATACTTAAAAATAATGTAAATAAAAATATGATATTATTTAATACATATATATATATGTGTGTGTGTGTGTGTGTTTCATTAAGTTCCATCACACAGTAATTCATTCTTACAAAATATTCTTATGGGGATCTTATAATAACTATAAGATGAGACATTTATAATTTGTTCTCAATGAATTTAAAATTCGTTATATCATACTTAATATATATATAAATTATCAGGGTATAAAAATATCTATAATTTGTTATGTTTGAAGCAATTTGAATAATTATATTATTCGTGAAAATAAAAGCATTATTATCTAATGAATTGATTTTGTCACTAAAGCTATCTTAGTTTAATAATCATATCATTTCTATTTAACATTTTAAACATGAATTTCTATTCGACATTCAGACAATGTCGCTTGATAATCGGACAGCGTCCACAAAATTACTTGCTAATCGATCTGATTAAAAGAGAACAAAAAAATATATATACATATATTTATATTGTGATTAAGCACATCATAAGACTTACTATTTAATGAGCTATAGAAATTATTAGATTTTTGTAGAACTCTTCATGTCGTGAAAAAAAAATTTCCAAGTAAAATGTCACAAAAGCCTTCTTATGTAAGGAAAAAAAAAATAAATAAATAAATAAAATAAAAAATCACCCATATAGTTTTGGTTGTTGGCCAAGTCCCCATACTAAAAATTATTGTCCCACATAAAATGTAACATTTCGGGTAAGTGATTTTTAACTGTTGAATCATCACACTCACTGCTCACTACACTCACTGATATAATCGAACCTATCAAAGACAGTCCCTTGTAACTTCCAAAATTTCTCAAACCATGAGAGATCTTGGACCTTGTAAAGAGCACGAAAAATGGAACGAGCATTTTTCGATACTATATGCTACATGCAGCATTCGTCTATTCATCAAATAGATCCGTATAGCATACAAGGATGTCTTGTTAAGTGCACAGTACATACAGAAATAGAAAATAGTACATTTGAGCAAATTCAAGGTGGAAAGTTTAAAGAGGCCAAGTGAACAGAAAGGAAGAGCACGAGTCTTTTCACTTCTTATAGCAAAATCCGATTGTGAATACTTTTGCACGAACATCACCAGACTCCTGCCAGGTAGACAAACCCAAATCAAATTCAGAGTTCACGAAAACTAAAACGAAGAGTTGTAATTACAAAAAAAAAACCCTGCGGATTAGCCTAATTACAGAAACCTCAGTTATCTTGAGATATTACGACCACCAAAAACCACCGTCAGGTCAGTGTGCCTATCAAATACCCACCCTTTTCGAGGGTACAATCAGCAAAAGATAAATCAATGCTACATTTGAAAGATAACTCGAGATTTCTCCCATAAGGCTATTAACCTCAGATAAGTAATTTGTACACAACTAGACCATACCGAATGTCAACTTTATCCAAACATTTGGACGAAATAAACAATTAAAAAGACAAAAGAAAACGAATGTGTTTACCAGTAATTCACTTTTATTTTTTTTTACTAGTACAACACACGTGTATTACACGAGTGCTTGCTAATTTTTTTCTTAAAATCTAAAATTAATGAGAAAAAGTAGTTTGAAAATTTAAATACTTTTTACAAGAATATATATTATTATATATTTATTATGACACTTTTTATTTGTGCAACTTACTTGTGTTATATTATACTAATTTTTTTAACTTACAATATATAACTACATTACATATAAATATATTAATTGAGAAATAATTTTATTTTTCTAATGAGTTTTTGTAACACCCCTCCTTATCGTTAAATCAGTGTGCGAAAAATTCGCAAAGTTGTTTAAAAATAAAGCCCTTTTACTTTGCGAAAACTGATTCGGGGTGCTACCTTAAAATCGTGACTTAATTTGAAAAACTGTTATCTTAATTTTTAATAAAATCATACGGATACTGAAAGCATAATATGTTTCAAAAGTACGGTTAAAACATAAGTTCGTCAAAAGTCATCATCAGCGGAAACGTAAATCGTCAATATACATATACAGTCAAAACATAAATGTCCTGAAGCCGCCGTCAGCTCATGCTCCCGGCCCGACGTCCTGACCTGAAAAACATGATAAAAGTGGGAAATGAGCACTATGGCGCTGTGCTTCGTGGAAACTCATACTAATGTAAACATTGAAAATAATAACAACATAATGATATCAGTATATACATAACCTCAACCTCAAGCCGGTAATAACATGAACA
>CACSLK010013932.1:298543-310485 GCA_902706635.1 Striga hermonthica | reverse complement strand
TTAGTTTTTTGGGTTTCGAGTTTTGGTACTACTTTGAAGTAAGCAGGGTCCTGTTATTGTGATAAGCATGGCTCTTCTTCGTTGTTGTGAATGATGGTGTTCGGTTCTGTTTTTAGGTCCTTTATTTAAAGGACTCCCTATCTCTAATACCCTGCCCTAAAACCTCTAAGAAGAAGAAGAAGAATGGAAGAATCAATGGCGTTCTGTGACCAAATCCCCCAACCCTTTAATTCAATACCGGAGAACCATCTCAACAAGAAGAAAAAAAAGAGATCTTCGGAGCTTACAATCGAAGGCTACCAAATCGAAGGCCTGTCAATCGCCGGGCACGAGACCTGCGTGATTGTCCCCTCTCTCAATCTCACCTTCGACATCGGCAAGTGCTCTCAACGTGTTGTCTCCCAGCAGTTCCTCTTCATCTCCCACGGCCACATGGACCACATCGTAAGCCACATTCTCACCTCGCCCCTTTTTAGCTCGAAGCTTGATTTGGTAGCAGTAGCTTTTTATATGCTTGTGAGTGTGCTTCAATTTCCTTGCCTCTCTCATGTAGGATTGCCCATGTATGTTTCTTGAACTCACATTTTAACCTTGCCCCTTTTGAAATCGAAGCTTGATTTGGTAGCAATAGCTTTTATATGCTTGTGTGTGTGCTTCAATTTTGTTGACCCTCTCAAGTAGGATTGCCCATGTATGTCTTTTGAACTCACAATTTCACCTCGCCCCTTTTGAAATCGAAGCTTCATTTGGTAGTAGTAGCTTTTTATATGCTTGTGAGTGTGCTTCAATGTTCTTGTTTCTCTCTCAGGAAGGATTTCCCATGTTTGTCTTTTGAAGTCGAAGCGCGATCTATGGTAGCAGTAGCTTTTTATATATTTTTGTGTGTGCTTAATTTTTTTTTTTCTTTATTCTTTTGGTCTCTCTCAGGGAGGATTGCCCATGTATGTTGCTACACGGGACTTGTACAATATGGCGCCCCCAACGATTTTTGTGCCGAAAGCAGTGAAGGGAAGCGTGGAAAAGATTTTCGAAGCTCACAGAGCTATGGATCATCAGCTTAAGCATACTCTCGTGGGTTTGGATGTGGGTGAGTGGAAAAACACCTTTGTGTTTGTGTTGCATTTTTTACTGATTGGTTGCAAAACCCATTTTGTGAGAGCCTCTGATTAGGTGTGATTTTGTAGGTGAAGAGTTTGATTTGAAGAAAGACCTTAGAGTGAGGGCATTCAAGACATATCACGTTGTTCCAAGCCAGGTTGTCATCTAGACTCTTTAGACAGTTTTTTGTATGTTTTGGTTTGTAACCTTTTTTGGAAGCCGATGGTGATTACTGATTAGGACTGGTTTTGTGTTTGCACAGGGATATATAATTTATTCAGTGAGACAAAAACTGAAGCAGGAGAATTTCGGGCTACCTGGAGCTGAGATAAAAAGCCTGAGACTCTCGGGTGTGGAGGTACATCTCAATGTTCCGTGTGTTTTGATTGTGTGATTCCGTGAAGAAATCAGTTTTTATGTGGTTGTAATTTTTTTTCTTTTATTTTTCTTCTATGTTTGTTATATTACAGATACATACACATCCCCTGAAATTGCATTTACGGGAGACACTATGTCGGACTTCATTATTGATCTGGATAATGTTGATGCATTGAGGGCCAAGATTCTCATCATAGAGGTACTGATTATTAGAAATAGTATTTCAAAAAACACGGTCTTGAAATTTATAGATGCATATTGAATGGTATATAACTTGGCAAAAAAATTTCAGCATTTAATAATATTGTTGTTGTGTGTATGGATAAAGATTATACGGTAGCTTGGGTAAATTGGCAGGCGTTGAGCGCTTAATCCGTTTCCTTTGTAAACAGGATCTGTTACTGAATATTTATTTCTTGATCATAATGTTTAACACATCAACATGCTTTTTATTTCATATCTCTCCAAAAGTCGATAATTTTCGCGTGTAGAGTACCTTTGTTGAGAGTTCAAGCAAAGTGGAGGGTGCAAGGGAGTATGGACATACTCATTTGTCTGAGGTTAATGTTACCCCTTTATTTCTTGTTTGCTAATATTCTGCTATATATCTTTGATAGTAAATTGTTGCTCACATTCTGTGGTGTGGTTTATTGCACCACCCAGATTATCGGTTATGCTGATAAGTTCCAGAACAAAGCAATTATCCTAATCCATTTTTCAGCCCGCTATCAATTAGACGTACGTAACTTTTTTTTTTATTCTTCTTGAATGATGTCGATCAGCTTATAATGTACGAGATAAGTAATGAATTTGTAGGGACTTGATAATTACTTTGTGGCCTTGTGATTCTCATTTATACTATGCTTGTAATCATGGCTTACGTGTACCTTATTTTTTTTTTTTCAGGTAATTGAAAATGTTGTTTCTGCATTGCCTCCTCCATTGGCCGGACGAGTTTTCGCCCTTACAAAAGGTTTCTGATCCGAAAAGAAATATCGAATGAAGGTTGGATTATCCAGAAACCCAGTCACCGTGCGAAAATGCATGTGTTTAAATGATAAATGTAAAGGGCATATATGCGTGGCTATTTTCACGGCTAATTGTGGCCTTCTGGCCTCCAAGGAGTAGGCGGCGGTGCTCGAGCATACGCTAGAGAGCGCGAAGTGCTAAATTCGATGATTCTATTATTTCTCCTGTTTTTTTCTGTCCATGGTGATGGTATTTTTAGAAGATTTGTAAAAATTAGAGAATACAATGCTATAGTTGTGTGAAATGTCATTGGTTGCCCATTTGGTTTTCTTTTCATTTTGTATTTCATTTTTTTCCCCATTTTTCATGGTTTTTTTTAGGTGAAACAAAAACTGCACTGTTATACAAGAAGTTGCATATATTACTCATTTATGTTATTTTAAATCTTTAAAGATACTGTATGTGTCTGTATTTAGGTTAAAGAAAGTAAAGTGAGTTTTTTGTTATTTCCATTATGTAGTGAATGCAATTTTGATGAGTCCTTTGAAGGCATAGTCTACCTAGATGGGGATCTTGATGCTGTCTTCATAAGTAGAAAGGACATTGAGCTATAATCTCAGAATTGTTGGAAATCTTGTGGCACAAGTGATGGCGCAAAGCTCGCAACTATCTTTGTGAGTTGGTGGCTGATTTTTTTTTTTTTTTTTTTACAAATTAAAACTCCCATAAATTTTTGAATGATCAGAGAATTAGGTTATGTGGATTTATTTTCTTGAAAAAAGTGCTCCACAAACAAGATGATCCACGAGGATGACAAAAGTTTTTCAAAGAACTCCATAAGCAGATCCTTTTGTATGAATCAGGATTGGCTGTTGGAAAAGTTTCAAACTGCTTGAATCTTTACCCAATAATAAACTAATGGCACTGCATCAATATCATCTGCTTCTGCCAAGGTACTTGCTTCATTGAAGATTAAGCATTTGTTGTATATGTCATGTGACTGTTCTTTTGAAAGTTTAATATTTCGGTTGAAATTTCAATGGCCAGCGTATTGTTTTATTTTAATGAGCTACATATGACATGAATTGCTTGATGATGAGTATGTGAAGTCGAATGTGCATCAGGGAACTCTAGAATTGAAATTGCATAGAACAAATCCAAAGTGGAGAAACAAAGAGTTGCTGAAGAAAAAAAAAAAGGATTGATTTGACTGATGCCACCTTCACTCGGCACTGGTCGTCCCTGAAATAAACTGAGGAATGAGAATGGTTTAAAATATAAATTATTTTGAGAAATTTGTTTGAATGCTACAAACAAATGAGTCAAAAGAGTGGTAAAAAAATTGTTGAAAAAAAAAATATTTGTGAAAAATATTTTGAACAAACAAAAAAATAATAATTAAAGTTGATGCGATAGATATGCTAATGTAATAAATATAAATATTTTGTTGTAAAAAATATGTGGAAAATTTAATTGAAAATAAATAGTGGCATTTTGGTTGCTCCATAAAATGTGGATAAGTTTGTTTTAAAAATTTTGCAAATACTAGATATAATTATAAACTGAACAAGGACCGGCATGTGTCCTTTTTGGACAAATATGTCCTTCCTATTTTCTTTGTAAAAAAAATCACTTCTCCAACTGCCAAGAAAAAAGAACACGTGTCGGCCTTAGGAAGAAAATAGGAAGGACATATTTGTGAGAAACATTTTAAACAAACAAAAAAATATGTGGCATTTTGGTTGCTCAATAAAATGTGGGTAAGTGTGTTTTAAAAATTTTACAAATACTAGATATAATTATAGACTGGACTAGGGCCGGCTGTGCGTGCACAGCCGGGTCCAATCTAGTATATATATATACCAGAAGCTTTTTGAGGTGAGAAAATTCCCACAATGGCCGACGAGTTAATCCTTCTTGATGTCAATGTGAGCATGTTTGGCATGAGGGTTCGAGTCGCCCTAGCCGAGAAGGGCATTGAGTACGAGTACAGAGAAGAGAACCTCGCGGACAAAAGCCGGCTTCTGCTCGAGTCGAACCCGGTTTACAAGAAGATCCCGGTCCTGCTCCACAACGGCAAGCCGGTCTGCGAGTCGCTCGTCATTGTTGAGTACATCGACGAAGTGTGGAAGGACAGGTCGCCATTGTTGCCGTCCGACCCGTACCAGAGGGCTCAAGCTAGGTTTTGGGCTGATTTTGTTAACAAAAAGGTACAATTTTTATTTCTTTATTTTATTTTTTAGTTTAGTGCTGTCTTTTTCCTGAATTATTGTTCGGTTGTGGCTGAAGGAGTTGGATTTGAATTTCTTGGTTGAGGAGCTTAATCTGTCATAGTTGTACCAAGTAAATTTGGGTATGTTTGGGAAATTTACATGACTTATAAGTTAAACACATAACTCGTAGGTTAATAACGAGCTTATAGCTGGTAGTCTATATTGTTTTGGTAAAATTGTTCGGTAAAATTAGCCGACAAGTAAGTCGAAATAAAATTTTTCAGTGGACTTTTTGAAAGATTACGTAAACAAGCTTATGCGATAAGTTCGAGTCTTTTCAACTCATTCTACCAAACTAATCTTTTTCAATACAAGAAGCTTACTGAGTTCACTAGATAGGCTATAAGTCTCTACTCTAGTGTAGAATTTAATCTAGAGTTAACCAACCGTCAAAGTTCTTCTCCAACCGCTCTACATTTTACTCGGTATGAATATTTACATTTTATTCTCTTTATTTTTAATTAATTTTAATACTAAAAATATTATTTAATGAAATATATCATCTAACATATATTTATTTATTTGAATAAATACAGTTAAATACAACATTATTTATGTCAAATTATTTAATTTTTAGAATAAATATAGATATCAAGATTATATTTTTACTAACAATATATATATAATAGATGTCAATATTATTATTTAATTCAATATTAATATTTACAAGAAATCATTTTAAAATAAAAGTATAATTAAATTATTAATATTTAATAATATATAATTATATATATAAAATTGTTATACAAAAACATTACATAGATAAACTATGTTGAGGAGCTTTTTGAAGGGTTAATTTGGATTTTAACTGGGATTCTATGGATTAATATTTTATTTTATTTTATTTTATTTTTTTTTTGCGGGCTGGACGACCCTAATTAGTCATAGTTAACTACGTTTTGGGCTGATTTTGTTTGGGAAAAAATATGTTCTTTTTTTACTTTTATTTTATTGTGGTTTATGTCTTGTTTTATTTCAGTCTTGGGTAAGGAAGTTGAGCTAGAGTAATGTTATTGGTTGAGGTGCTTGTTTCAGTAATGTTATTTCAGTTTTGATTGAGAGAAATAACATTTAGTAGCCCTAACTGGTAACAGTCAATTAGAAATGCTAGTGTGCCTAAATATTACCTTGTGACACCACATACTTTTCCAGTGAAATTTCATGTAAGTACTCTTTTTTTTTTTTTTCCTTCTTCCTGTTTGGAAAGAATGACATTTCTATGTTTTTTGTTGATTCTTGAGTATGAATGTGGATAGTGAAATTGAACAAGCGGAGGGCTCGTGTGAAATTGAGACGGATAAGGGGTGCATCTCTTTTTTTTTTTTTATGAAAAAAAATATTATTGATTGGAATTATGAATTTACTATTTTATTTTTTATTTTTTTTTGTAGGAGGATATATATTATTGCTTAAATCAAGTGTTATGTTTGAAAGTTGAAAGTAAGAAGCCTTTGTTGTCTCACACTAGTCAAACGAACTTAGTAGAAGGCCCATTACTTTGTAAAAATGACCCTTTTCGAGTTTGAAGTTGAGAGAACAAGAAACAAAAAATAATATAAAGCTCTTCCAAGTACTCTGAACATGGTTTGCGAAGCACCCTCAAATTCATTACATGAAAGTTTTTAGGACAGTGAAAACGTGCCACCATCTTCAGTTAATTTGGATGGTCAAATAATTGTTAATTTTTGTTTAGGTGTTATTATAATGCACGATGTTGCACTTTTCCCGTCCTTTAAATTTAAATTTTGGTGGCAACTTCAAACTCTTATCTATATGTGAAAAAAGTGTGTTTAAAATTTGAAGGGTAACTACATGTCTACAAAACTAGAAACACCCCTGTTGAAATATGTTCTACCAAGGAAATTGAACAATACATACGCAAATCTTTCGCATCATTCATCACTTTAGTTGGTATTAATAATTGATTTTCACTTAGGTAGTTTCTCTTTACCTTTTCATTTATTTGGAATTAATCCTTTATTCTGCATAATAACTTTGCAAAAACCAAGATATTTGACGCTGGGAGAAAAATATGGACTAGAAAAGGAGTAGAACAAGAAGCCGGCAAGAAAGACTTCATTAATGCTCTCGAGCTTTTGGAAAGGGAGCTCGGGGAGAAGCCTTACTTTGGAGGTGAAACATTCGGGTTTGTTGATGTGGCCTTCATTAGCTTCTACTGCTGGTTTTACACATACGAAACGTGTGGTGATTTCAGCATTAAAGAACATTTCCCCAAGCTGATTGAATGGGGCGAAAGGTGCATGATGAAGGAGAGTGTATCGAAATCATTGGCCGATCCTAAGGAGGTTTACGAGTTTGTGCTGATGTTGAAGAAGAAGTATGGGTTTGAGTAGTGCCAAATTGTTGTATGGTTGTGTTTTTCTGGCTTTGGATGTTTTTGTGCTTATGTGTGTGTGGGTTAAAGTTTGAACTTTCTTGTTTGGGATTAATTGCAGAAGTTAATAAGGGATGTTTGACTGGTTCATGTAGTGGTGAAATTATGGTTTTGTATGTGAAATAAAATTGGTTTGGTGTGTGAAATAGCATGTGAAATAGAAAATAGTTTGTGGCTCAAATAATTAATTTGTGGTGAATGCTTTGCTAACCAAATAATCTACCTTGTAACTTATTTGGTTAACTTATAAACTTTATGTATTCAAACACTTTTATCATATAAGCTAATTTTTTTTAGTTGTAAGTCACAAGCTATAAGCTAAAAAATTACTTCTAAGTTATTATAAACTAACTTATCAGGTTATTATAAACTAACTTATCAGCTATAATTGATCCATTAATAATTATTGTGACAAGGGAAAGACAAAATTCTCCATAGATGAAACAATACATAATAATTAATTTATATATACCAATTACTTCATGTTAAATTATTACTAATGTTATTATAGACTAGTTTTACCATGTGCATTTGTACGAAAAGTATAATAGAAGAGAAAGTAATTAAAGATATAAATAAAATAAAAATTATAACTAACAAACGAGAAAAAAATTACAAAAGTGAACCTAAACACTATTAAACAATTCTATATAAATAACATTCGTGGTTTTCCTATCGTCAAAATCCCCATCACAACAAATCATTATCATAAAACCTTTTCGACTCGTCATTTTGGGATTTGATTTTTCAAAATAATTGACTTATCTATGTAATTTTTGAAAAAAAAAAATGTTTTTTTTACTATTGTATAATTGCAATAGAAATTAGAAAATAGAGATGTTTGTAGTCATTCTTAATTTATTGTGAAATATATATTTATATAATACCAAAAAATATATAGTATCAAATTAAAAACAAAAATATTTTGTATTTCATGATAAAAAGTATTACATAAATGGGCACCACCAAAATTGGATATGTCAAAAATAATTTTGTAATTGAAAGTTACATATTAATATTAAATGGTGAACATATATTTAATAAATGAACCCATATTATTTTAATTACTGACTGAATAAAATTTATTAAAGCATGCCAACAATTACATATATAGATATATTTTCACAAGAATATAAGTATTGAAATTAAAATGTTTGTGGTGAATTTGGAATGACATGATGTATAGCGAATTTGACGGATTACAAAACTTTTATGACTGTTGACGTTGTGAAATTAGGAATAGTGACTGTGAAACCTCCTGGGCTTATAGCATTCCATGGTCATGTACATGTCATTAGTCCCTTCTGGCACATGCTTGGGCTAGAGTACCAAGATAACACAACTATTGCAGATGCTGAAAATGCTGGTGTCATCCATTTCAATGGCCGAGCAAAGCCTTGGCTCGACATAGCATTCTCACAGCTTCGGCCTTTGTGGACCAAATATGTTGACTACTCTGATAGATTCATAAAGAGCTGCCACATAAGAGCATCTTAGAAAATATACTCAATGATACACATAACATTTCAATTTTTTACCTGTAAAGGAGGGAGAGCAGTACACACATGTCAAGTTCTGCACAAAAGTTTAGGGATAAGAACGATGATAGCGACAGGCTCTAAATTTTGGAACTCCTGCGCACTTCCGAGTTCTTGAATATATCACAGTTAATTTGTTTGTTTCATATTTCCAAAAAAAAAAAAGAAACAAAAGAAAGAAATAATTAATATATTTTGCATCCTTGATTTGAAAGCTCTGGTTGAAATTTCGCCTTTCCACTAATCAAGAACGAATATGAATTAACTCAAACTCCAAATTCTCATTGTCATGACTAATGACCACTGCCATGAAGAAAGGTATCGCAACTCGCAAGTATACAGATTCACAAACAAGTACGATGGCTAAATTTTACGGTTACTTTTGTCTCTTTCTTTTGCTTTTTGGTCCCCTCTGGAATTTCCTTTCTGTCATCATTTCTGAACTTACGGGCTCAAGTCCAGCAACTGACTCATCAATCATGTTTTCACCCTGTTGAGACAGTGTTAGGAAATGCACATTTGAATGGAACTTGAAATGGATAATACAAGCACTCTACCTGCCATGCATCCAGAAGAACTTAGGCGAATTAATGAAAAATGAATCGGTTCAAAATATTCTCACAAAACCACTTCATATTTTACAAGGCATTGTGAAGTGTACTTCCTATGATGCCTAAAAAAATCATAACATGAAAGAACTTAATAAAATTCACACAACTAATTTGGAGAAAGAGTGAGTGTAGAAATTTATAGAATCGGCCTGAATAGAAGTAAAATCCACAAATGGTAATATAGTTTTGGAAAAAGAAAGCGATGAAGACGAGTTGTCAAATCTTATCATTATAACAGAGTTGCTATGCTTAAAATAAAAGAAAATTTTCTGAGTACGTCATTCCCCAGAGCTCAAGTGTAAGAACTAAAGAATCCATTTCTCAATTGCTCATATTTTCTATAACTCCCAATGTAAAAATCAAGAAAAGATATTATCCTTGAAGTAACATTGCCAAGTGGCATTCTGCCATGCACGTATTGTGTAGCAGGGAAACCAAAGCTAAAAAGTGCTCGGATAATGTATGAGATAACCACGGCATAGAGGAAATATATCTCCAACCACAAAACAGTGCAGTCATGGAGTAGAGCACTTTTTGTGACTTCAAGTAAAGGCTTAACGACATCCTCCTGGTACCAACATTGAGACACTTAGAGAACCAGACAAATACCAAACAGTCCCTGAAGGTTTTCAGGTTGCTGAATATCGCCGACTGAAAGAGATTCGAGGTTGAGGCAGGTTCTGTTAAAGCCAGTAACTTCACCAAATCAACATGGACAAAACTTGAAGTCCTTCGGCAGTTCTATTCATCCAAAATTATAATGTTGATGCAGATGATAGCAGAAAAAATATAAAAATCAATCTCATGATGTTGGTAAATCTTTTAGTCACATATGAGGTTTCTTTTTGCTAAATATGCAGCGCAAAGCTATTTCAAAACGGATGAAATTAGTTTTTTTTTTTTCACTAACAACTAACAATACCAAAGAACGTACATCTCACATTCCCTAGATGTTTCAGAAGGGTTCCCTTTCTGCAATGGCAAACAGAAACAATAAATAGTTCCACTTTCACTTTCAAGTTGATTTAATCATCACAATACTCAATCTTTGCAAGTAACAAGAGTTGGAAAGCCTGTGGAAAACCAATACACATGACAATATATCTTTACCCAAAAGAAAAAGAAACAAATGGAAAACCAGTTAGAAGCGCCATATGTAAATCGGTTACAAATAAATGCCTTGATACATTCGCCACATTTCTAAATCTAGATAACTATTGTTCCATTAAGAAAGAAAAAAAATAAAAAAAATAAAAAAATCAACCAATGCTCAAACGAGAATCTGATTTTGATCTTAGGTTCGTTTGGCGTCTTGGGACCCCAATTTCACAAGCATTCACACGAGCTGCAAACCGAAGTGAACAAAGTGATTCACCCTCTGATGAAGGATCCTGATGAAGGATCCGGAGAAACATTAACGAACATCAAAGTCTTTGAGTCTCCACCTAAGCAAGGCTGGGAAGACAACAGAAAAGAGTTCAGTTTTAAAAACTTTTCAGTGCACGGATCAAAGAAACTAATAGCTAAAGCCATGGTCCGACTCAGACATGCAAAAATTCCAGTTTCAGCTAGTTAAGGTCTGATGATTGACTCAGATATGAAAATGAAATTTTTACTTCATATTAGCTGACATTCAAATTAGAGAAAAAATAGCTAGAAATGTCAGACGCGAAGTTCTTTAACTTCATCAACCTAACTCAAGAGAAGAAAGAGAAAAGTTCTGCTTCTCCAAGCTATAGTCATGAAGAAGAAGCTTTTCATAATTACTCTATTAAGGTGTAAAAGCCACGAAATACTCTAAAACTCAAGTATTTCCCTCAGTTAAATAACTATACCTGGAGAAAATAGGTTAGCTTGGAGTTTCTGTAAGGCACATGTTCTTCCTTCATGGCCAAAGCAAATATAACGTCGCTTAATGATGATAAACTCTTATTGATGGCCTAGGTAAAGTGCATTCAAAAGATTAGCAAGTGAGAGAGAAAGCAAGATCCTTCTAATGTAAACAAACATATTCTTCTAAAAGAGAACAATTCTTTTCGATGAATTATTAATCCCCTGTAGATCCGCTCTTCGACAAACGCTCACTACCAGCAAGGTCAATCAGGTTAAGGACACCTTGCACTTGTTGGTCGGTGTTCTAGTAACACAACAAAAGCAAATAGTATTTTGTAAGTTGCGGCTGTAATTAAAGAAAAAATAATAAGTTTGAGTCGAGAAACACTAGGTATACCTCGTTAAAACCCATTATTCACAATGTGAAGACAAAGTGACTCCTTGAAGACTGTTCGTTCATTTGAGTCTTGCCTACAGATCTTAACTTTCATAAAAATCAAAACATCAATGTCTTGGATCAGTGAATTTGGAAGATTGACCTCTCAAAATGATTCTAAAAGTTGTAAGGTATTAAGAGTGATACAACAATAAGTAACAGGGTTGAAAAAATTCAAGTAATTCCAGCTACCTGCTCTGTGCTGCTCTTTCCAAGAGATAAGAAACCTCCTTGCTACTTTGAACATCCACAATAGTTAGATCAGAAACATGAGTGTTTCCATTGGCATCGTGTTTGATTGCATATTGCTTTCCAGCATTTTCTGCTCGTGAGGCATCGAGCATGTTCTATTTGGTGCTAGTAAGTCACTAATCGTTTCATTATATATCTCAAGCATTGAAACCTGAAAAA
>CACSLK010013932.1:272721-291041 GCA_902706635.1 Striga hermonthica | reverse complement strand
GTCAATTCCTCTCCTCCGCGGAAGGAATCACCCGAGGCACACATGCACAAACACATATACCTCACATTCAGAACATCCAAGCTGACAAAGGTTAGAAAACACTCAACATAAGAAACAATTCCCAATGAGTATAATCTGAAAAGGAAACTTACAACACGTGAAGCACCCAACGACTGCTTAAATTGAGGGTTCATATACACCTCGTCCTGTTGACAACAAATATAATTTCTTGGATCTTCTTTTATCTTCAATTTTCTTTGCTCACAAATGAAAAGCAGCTCACAACAATTCTGCGGAATAGTTGCACCAACCATGACTTGTATCCATTTTTAATCTCGTCTTCACAGTTATCGATTCATCACCTTCAAAATTCACTTGCAAATCACAGGAAAAAAAAAAAACAAGAAAAAATTGTGTAAAAAATTCATGGATTTTTTTCGCAAAGTAAACATAGACACATCTTAAGTCTAACCCACCTAATGCTTAGCAATTACCTCACATATGAAGCGGTGAGGATAGAAGAAAAATAGTAAGCCTAAATTTTTTCGCAGAAGCCCCATCGTAGCTAATTCTCAGCGAACTCAATTCCCGTCGGGGTACAATATCCCCCGATTCTTTGTCATTTGTGTCCGCCTTTCATGCCGGCGACACTTACGCTGGTATAATCTGAAGATGTTAAAAAAATAATCAAAAAATGAGAGAAAGAGTTTGTTAATCGAAAAAATCAAAAGAAACTAACCCGTTAATTATCTCTGGAGAAAAAGGATGACAAAAAAGGATGAAAAAGTAAAAAGATCTAATACAATCGAAACCCAACCATCAACGTGAAGAACAAAAAATCATTTCGCTCAAACAAAATATCTATCGTGAAAAAAAGTGTGAGAAACATAGGGGGAGAGAGAGAGAGAGAGAGAGAGAGAGATTTCAGCGGCGAGAAGGCGAGAGGGCGAGAGGAGAGATACTTAAAGCCTAAAACCAACGGTTGAGATTTAATCCTAAAATCAACGGTCCAGAAATGTCCTTTCCAACCGGTGTTCTCGCAAGAATGAAGAGCCACGTGTCAAGTAAAGAGGGCTCATGCGATCTTTTTATATATTAAGACTAGTTGTCCTACGGCCGTGCAAGCACGGCCGGCCCAAGTTTAGTCGATAATCTCCAAATTTTTATTATTTTTTTGTCGCCTAAAAAGATCGCAAATTTGAATGTGTCAAATCTCAACCATACATTTGCTCGACTCATAAGACTACAAATACATACATTTGGATGCCAACCTCAACCAATACTTCTAAATAACAAGAATATTCTGATTACCTATTACTTCCTGAAGACCAAAAGATACAACCATCAAATAAACATGAACAAATAGAACATAAAGCCATATATAGGAACATAGCTTGAAAAAAGTATACCTTTCTTTAATTTTTCTTATTTCTTGCTATAGTTTGGCAAACCAGTCTCCAAGATTCAAGTTTCTATGAGATCACGTAAGATTTAGAAGCATCTACAATAAACAAGAAAAATCAGAAATGAAGCAAATTTTGTTTAAATAGAGTAAAAATAGATTTCTTAGAGCCAGATCACCACAAGAAGTTCAGTTGCATAAAACCTGGAATTTTGTTTAAATTAAATTAGTAAGTAAGAACCTAAAATCATCTACCAAGAATTAATTTATGACTGAAAAATGGCCTTCTTGAATGGATAAGGCTAAAGGGCTTTTCTCGATGTAATTAATTTTGGTATCAGATTTGGGCATTTGACCAAAACAAGAAAAATCAGAAATGAAGCAAATTTTAGAGGTGAGTAATTTTCCCTTGGGACAGTATTTCATATCAAAAGGTAAAAAGGGGAACTAAAGAGAAAAATATGGTTGAAATATTTCCTTGTGATGCTTTTGCTTGAGAAACTTTTAACGAATCATTGAAACAAAATTTTGGAAGTCTCAATATCTGGCAACAAAATACTAAATAAGAGAATCATATCAAGCTTAAAAACTACATTTTAATAAAAAGAAATTTAATAAAATTAATTAAATTACCTGGTAGAGTTAATAGAGAACCCTTTGTGCGGCTACCTGTGCCTGAGAGAAAAAAATTGCCGACGTTGGGCTTCAATCATTCAGCACCGTTCCAAAATCGGAGAAAATTCGCAAAATAGGAAAGATGAGCCTCAAATGTTTTTTCTTGGCATGATAAACTGCAGAGAATCGCATAATTGTGGGGGTTTTGCAAATTGTGGATTTTGCAAAACTGACACAGAACTAACCAATAGAAGAAAATCTCAGTCCATAACGAAGAAAGTAAAAAAAAAAAAAACGTTAGCAAGCGAAAAATGAGGTCCCAGAGAAAAAAAATGTAAAAGAACAAATATAGCACATCACAATTATGATTTCAGCTGCACACAAGCAATATTAAAATAGGTGCATGATATTGATCTCTATAACAACAAACAATAGTAATATTAGCCAGTCGTGCTTGTGACTATTTGTCCTTCGTGAGACTCTATAGTGTATTGGCAACCAAATTCGACCTCATTTTGTTGAATCTGCTTGTTAGAATGTGTAAACCAGATGAAAACCACATGAGCTTTAACTTGCAGCTGTCAATGCACAAAAAAAAAAAAGATGATCTTAGGAAGAGATAAATCCAGAGCCTTAAATAAAATGAAGACGTTGGAAACGACAAAAATAATATTTTGATGCTTCAGAAAGTTGATTGATAATGGCTTCTTTGAAGTCAATTCAGGAAAACCCGTTTACATATTTGAGCCAAATTGGTGAATTAAGTGCATTTAAAGTTATCTATGAAACAGAGCCCAGTCTTCTGCAATAAGTATAGGAAGTATCTCTAAGTGGGCAGCACAATTGAAGTTTCTCAATGATATTAAAGGGTGAACGACAAACAAAATTAATGTGCCTTAAGACTGTGAATAGGTTAATACTCAGAGTAGTTTAATTAGTTTCTAGAACATACATACTTACATATATATGCACACACACAAACAAACACACACACACACGTATATATATATATATATAACAGGTCACCCAACATAAGAAAAGTATAAAACAAAAGTGAAAAGTATGAAAGCTTAAGCAGAATCAAACCATTCAGAAATATTACCGCAAAAAGTGTGATTTCCTACTCAAATAGTTATTTGCCTCTTTAGGATCAGAGTTGGTTCTTTCAAGGGCAAGTTCATAATTTGACGACACCTACTCACGCGAGCCCATATCCTTGATTTTCTATCAATCTCTAATTCTGATCTTCCCTCTATTTTTTAAGTACAATTACAATTACATGCATTGCCATGAGGAGAGGGTCAAGAACCCCCATGCAGAGACTGGCCTAAGCAACATCCCCTCGTGCATCAACCATAAAACCACCACACAAATCAGATTCTATTTGGGTGCTCTTCTTTGGAATGTGAGGCAACTATCTCAAAACTAACAATAAATTGAAAAAATTAAATCTGTAGCGAGAGTAATGAGAAAGAAAATGAATTAACTACAAACCGAGAAGAGAATCCAGTAAAAAATAGTATGACCAAATGTGAAATGACATCAAGCTTCAGTGTTTAACTTAATCCACCAGAATTAAACCTTTCGATAACCCTTCAACAATAAAAAGATATACTTGCTTCAGAGGATAGGGAAACTACTTCATTGATCGTGAAACTGTGGAGGTTTTTGCTAGAAATTTGTTCATCCGCCTCATGATGATCACAACAAATGCGACCTGTACGCTGCTGCCTCAACGCCCTCCAGCCGCTTCAGGTGGCCGCACAGCCCAAACGATAATATAAACACACTACATATCAAACGAAAAAAAGAGGGAAAAAATGAAATAGAAAAGGAACACAGAACCTATTAATAGGACTTCAAAAATATTATCTGGAGGAGGCAGCCGAGATAACCTATTAACATGTAAGCATCACAATATTTTAGAACATTTGAAATAAAATGACAGTGTATGAAGGGAAAAAAAAACAGAAAATTGTATCCGGACAGCAAGAAACTTACCAATACGAAAGACATAAAAACAAAAATAAATACGGTTTCGCTAATGTAAGCTCTTTCTGGCCCAAGTCCCTACAGTTTCAACAAGGTTTTTGCAACATAAGCCCGGCTCGACTACGCTTGATTGCACTTTTCTATGTTAATAAATGAAAATTAGAAAAGCTTGTTATTGTTACCGGAAGAAGAAATAAACCAGAATCCTGGAGTATTGGTCCTGGCTGGTGGAAATAATGAACTCCCAGGGCTGCTAGCCCCTGGATGTACTGATAAAAAGATATATAGATAGATGTTACAAATATAAATATGGTATAATAAGAATCCAAAAGCAGAATTTAGAAAATAGTCATTACATAATGATAATACGCGAAATACTTGCTACGCATCGGCATATCAACAGATTGTATCAGGGTTAATGACATTGCATGATCCAAAGAAACTCAGTAATGTAAATTATAGACAGAAATGCTTCATTAAACCATTTAATACACGTTCGAAGGATTGTATAGATGGCAACATTAATCACCAGACAGCTAAAGTTAACCTGAAGTTGGCCAGTTAGACTTCAGGTTACTCCACAATGAGGCAACTCAACAAGACCATCCTCGAGGAGCCACCTCTTTTCTTTGCGGGAACCAGTTAAACCATTTTGCTCATGTATTATGGTTTTAGAATATGAGTTTGTTCAACGAGTGTTTTATTTTCATCAGGCAGCTCAAAAGTTCATCAAATACAGGCCATCCCAGACATTCAATTAAAGAAAAAAATACAAATAAAAACTAAAAGGAACAAAACTCAAACCCTAGGTACCTCAAGCCAGAGGAATCTCTATGTTGCCAGCAAAAATCTACAGTTGCAAATCCTTCGGGTCCTTGCCGTTGACGGTGCAGCCGACGGAGACACAGGTGCCCAGTATCTCATTCACCGTGCCGCTTAGGTCTTTCCCCAAGGTCCGCTGGCGCATGAAATTGGCGATCTCGACGACGCTGTCTAGCGAGATGAGATGTTTCCTCGATTTTCTTCGTCTTGGCGGCAGAGGGCACTATAGAGACCTTCGTATGGCGTTGTGAACTGGGTGCTTGACGGTCACGCGAAGGCCATTCCGGTCCTTGGCGGACGATCACGTTAACAACATGAAATGGTTCGAACTTTGGCGGCCTTTTGGGGCGAAAGGATCTGTGAGGCGGCTGCGAGCGACGAGAAAGGGCCGGTGAGTTGTGAGAAAAGGAGCAGCGAGGGTTTGAGAGGAAAGATTTTGAGAAAGATGAGTATGTCGCTTTAGAATTAAGCAAAGACGGGTTCATTGTTGTGCAATTATTTTTCCTTCTTTGTGGATTGATTGGAAACTGAAAAGAGAGCTTGCGTGTGGAAGTTTTGCTGTATGATGGGAAAGGCTGTCAAGTTTAAATGACAAACATACCTCTGAAAAGGCAATATAAAGTGAAAGTAGTTTTTAAGAAAAAAAAAGGGCAAACAATTATCCATGAAACTCGTGCAGAAAGAAAGGGCTTCAAAACGGTGTTGTATGCAATACAAAGGCCTGCTTTAAAAATGCAATGGCAAAACCGTAATAAAAATTGGACACTTGTCAAACCTAGAATTGCTCATGCTTTTGCTTATATGTAATAGAGAAACTAGTGGCCTTACGGCTGTGCACGCACAGCCGGCTCAAATTCAGTCTATACTTGAGTTAAAATTTAGCATCATCTGAAATGATAAGTCAATTAGTATGTGCGACAGAATGAAGTTAAAAGTATTAAGAATAAAATATATCCACACAACAATATTGTAAATGAACATTTATTATAAATATTACCATGAACCTAGTAAGATCATCACACAACTCGAAAAGTTGAAAATTATATTCAAATACCACAGAGTACCTAAGGGTCATTGTTTAGAAAATGAAAAGCATAATGTTCATGCATAAGAAAACAATGAATATTACTAACACTTATATAGTAGTTGACGATTTTGCATTCACGGACACTCATTGGATTTTAATCTTGAATGTGATTGCTTCACACAAAAAAGGGCAATAGTGAGCTACTCTAGTAACAAGTCATCACCAAAAGCAAAGATATTAAACTAAATTCCCTCAGTTGATTTCTCATCCACATACATTACAAATTAGCACAAAATTATGAAAGTGTTCATTTATTTTGTAAGAAGTCAAACCAGATCTAGAACAAAACTAAGTTCGTAAAATCTCAACATTAACAACTTCACAGAATATAACTCACAATACATACGTCGATAAACTTTATAAAGAAACAGTATATCTGTGTCTGCATGTCTATCCTTAATGCTTATGGTTTGTGAGAGGAGGTAGCGCATTTTACCCTGAGGTGTTTTTCCAGCTGCAAACATAGTGAAAGGTCTTCCACCTGCTTCTCTAGCTTATCCTTTGCTTCTTTAAGTGCACCAGTTTCTCTAAAGGCCTGCAAATATTTTACAAATCCCAATATTGTGCGGTTGACGTAAAGTAATTGAAAACAATGATGTTGTGGTTCAGCATATTACAATACCATTTTTCAGGCTTAGCCTTTGGTAAGGAAAAACAAATAACAAAAATAACATTTATCTTTCAAATAAGTTATATCCATAGTATATGTTTATATTTTTGAAGGAGGTATTCAAAGCAAAATACAAACCCAAGGGCTATTAATTGATATTTCTAAAATATTAGCATAAACCTAGAGGCTAATTTTGTACTTCACAGGCACACATGCAAAAAAGAAAAGGAATAAAAGTAAAAATACCTAGGCCTACCATTTTTAGTTTCGGAAGCTCTCCTAGCAACCCTTCCCCTCCATCTGCATTGTGACACAATCCATGCCCTTATGAGTCCCTTGTAGTGAGATTGATCCCTATGACAGCGCCACTGGGCCTGAGAAATATGATCCACATTTTGGGTACAACTCAAATGACCGAAATATATACATATATAGCATATTATATTATTCATGGATATAAAAAAACACATTTACCACCTGCACTAAGGTAGCGACTTTACTTCGTTTCTTGTATCTGAAATCCATATGGGCAGCCATGGCCTGCTAGCCTGTCTGCAGCACAACAACCAATTCTTTGAGCTTCATGTAGTTCTTCCTGGTTAAGTGTCCTCCACTTTGTCAGAATTTTAATTGAAGTTGCTTCCCGTCTAAGATTATCATGTCGTTTGCAAGCAAGCCTTCCTGGTGAACACAAAAGGAGAAACAAAAACATAATGTCACCCACATCGCGAAATGAGTGTTTATAGCAATTAAAGCCAAAAGAGGGTCATACAACGAACCTCGACAAGCGGACTGCATGCAAACTGTAGCCTTTTGCAAGGCAAGGAATTGTTTTCGAGCAATATGTGTTCTGGTCTTTCTTTGTATGGTCCTTGTCGCGTTACTACGTATTAGTGCCCGACGAGCATCCAAATCTGCCATCTGGCCAGCTCTCAGGAAGTCCTTCGATTTTTCTATCTGCAATTGCGTACAAAATAATCAAACGATGTTGTGCTTTGACGAACTTTCATCAGAAGCAAGATACAGAAAATAACAGCAACATAATAATAATGAAGAAGAGAAAAATTGCCCGAGCTCCTACAAGGCCCATCTTGTCCAAAACATTTGTTCACGCAACTGTAAGTGACATCATCAAGCTGCTCAGTTACAAATCTACATGGGGCATGCTATTGCTAACTAAAAGATGCGATATGATAATATGACAATTTTCTTTTATCAATACAATAGAATATAATGATTATTTAACCATCTATAAACAATAACATACCTCTTGCGCATATCCACACCAAACTTGTAATTTATCTAACCGTGTTATTATGTATTCCCCATTGTTAAACGTGCAACATTCTTGAGGAGGAGGCTGAGAGAACATGAACTATTGCTTACAAGCCATACCAAAAATCCAATTACAATGATCAAATACTCATGAATAAGGACATAGATAAGCTACTTATTAAAGAGCTGGATGTTCATATAAGAGAAAATTTGAGTGAAGATAGTTTGAACGAGAATTTGAGGAACCTGAAACAACAACTATCATAAGATAAAAGTGGAAAAGACAAAGAACAACAATGTAGTCTTGTATGCATACAAAATTATTTTTCAATGTAGTCAGAAGCCGATTGAGGCTTTTAATAATGCTTTCCCAATGTCCAGTAACCCTACCACTTGGAGAGCCTTCTTCGGAGAATCCATAATATGAATGCGGAGAGTTTGTGCTCAATATTTTGGGTGCGTGAACATCAGATATTCAGTGTTATGATTCCAAACATATCATCTCGTGGATATGCATAGTATATCTAGGCACCAATATTCTCGCAGGCTCATTTGGACTAACGGAAAATTAAATCAATGACTTTTAGTCCTACAAACTATCTTTGAGGATATTTTAGAATAGTAATTACCTGACAAGTTTCAGATCCATATTTAGTTACTTTTTAAAATCTTTCACTTTTCAATCCTGAGTTCCTGCCTACATTTTCTTTACGGTTTGCTGTAAAAAATTACCCCTAATGGCCTCATCAACATTAGTATGAAGGTCAGGGTTGTCATCTGCCGACTCCTTGGACGCCATCAATGTAGTCGTCCATATTAAGTTCCTGATCTGATTTGATTATGAACCTGTAAAATGATGGCGGGAAAAACAAAAGACCTCACATTTCGTTAGATTGAAGTGAAAAGGTAAAATCAGACTATAATTGAAACACGCACATACACATCATCTCGGGCAGAAGCTAGAGAGTTGGAAAGCACCTCTGCCACCGTCAAGCTATTCAGCAATAAAAAACAGAATTATATTTCATTCAAGCAAAACATAATGGAAACCAATAAATGAATATTCAGTCGGATATAAGGGCAAAATAATTGATGATTCATTATATTAGACTATACAACACCAGAGGTCCAGATATGCAAGTTCCACTGCACTAACAAGTTCTTTCTTTTCAATATTCACGTTGAATTGCAGGCAAAGAACGTCAAACAATTTGTACTAAGGCCGACTGACAAATTCAAACCAATCTCACAATACAAGAATTAAAAGAAAAGAAAGAAAATGTCCTATTTATGAATTCCAAACATAAGAAAAAACATATTCCAGTCTTACCTTGGAGTTCAGTGGATCAGTCGGGGTATCCTGTTTTACCGCCGAGTTTCATAGCTAAACAAACCTTAGCCCGACCACCACAGCTCTTGAACAATCAGGGCTTGGTCAGCCGCTCGCAGTTGTTGTGGCTGCCGCTCGTCAGTAACTATGTACACACGCCAGCAAAACTACATAAGCAACTAATTGAATCCAACAAGTACCATCAACTGTTCACAAACCGAACAATCCACATCAGAGAACACAATTCCAATAAACCCTAATTCAAAAGGTCCCAAAATAAAACAATAATAATATGTCACATCTTCCAGAACATACATCCATTCAATAGGAAATAATATCAATGAAACTAAATAACCCTTATTAGTCGCGCCATCTATATCCGTTGTGAAGTGTTTATTTATTTATTTCTGTGATGAAGTAAAAACAGGAACAAGAATCCAGATGCGAAACTTGAAAAAAAAAAATAAAATGTGTCGTCTTTGACTATTATGTTACCATAAAAATAACAGGAAACAGTCATTGTTTCGACCAAAAGCAGCATTTCTGCAAAGACCATTTGCAAACCCTACTGAAAATAAGAAAATTTGCAAAAACTGTTACTTCAGGTCTCAATGCCAGACCACGCTGCCCGATCAGGCCAGATCTGGCCATTGCTGGACACACACAGTGACTGATCGTTGCTTGAATCGCCTCTGTCGTCTTCAATCTGGCTTCTTTCTCCGAAACGTGTAGCCGGGCCGCCACTTAGGTGTGGAACAATGGAGGATGGCGACGGGCTGTTGAAGGAAGGTATTGATGTGAGGCTGGGTTGTAGCGGTGCCCATTTGGGTAAGGTCGCTTTCTAGGGAAGTTAGAGATTGAAGCTTGTTCAATCAAGATTTCGAGTTCTCAACACATTCTCATTTAATTTTCTCTACACAGACACACACATAATAGTATGTGTATGTGTGTGTTTATTGGGATTGTGCGAGTTACATAAGAGGGAGAAGAGAGGAAGCGTAGAAAGCGGACAAGCGGCGTACAATGACATAAAGAAAAAATGATGTCCATCTGTCACAGTACATATACAATACTAACCCCAAACAGTAGACTGAAAGCAGGGTTATTTTTTGTGAACTCGCCTGACAAAATTTGCACCTTTAAATTACTCATTTGGCCCCAAAAAGGAGCTTTGTGTTTCCTAACATAAGAGTATTCAAGTAGTTGTACCAAAAAAAATGCCAAATGTCATGCAAGCAAGTCGCCACTTGTCGCCTTGTGAGGGCTTTTATATTTTCATATATATAAAAGAGATAAAGATATGTGCGTTTTCTTTCGATATTTTAAAAATTGCGTTAAACCCTCTTGTATTTTATGTTTGTATGCATACTCGTCATTTCCAGTTAACACCGTTAGATTAATGTTGCGGCGTTACTTTTTCATAGAATTTACTTTTATACTCTTACTTTCATATTAAACTTACTATTTTACCCTTAATGTCAATATATCTATCTATCTATATATTAAAAGAATAACCTTTTAATATTACCCGCCAAAAAATTGTCGCCAAACCATTAAACGCATACGTTTTTTTATGTTCCTCCAAAATAGGCGCACAATTACATCCTTTTTTTTCGCACCAATATAGGAATAGATCCCCTTTTTCCCTATTTTTTGTTAAACAAAATAATTAATTGGGTACAACAGTTGCTACAAAATAGGAGAGAATCCCACAATGTTAAGAATTCGAATATCTACCAACTGATCACACGATTTTATTGGCATTTATCCAATATAATACATCAAATAATTGGGAAGTAAATTGCTAAAATTTTGGAAAAAATCTCATCTTGCGCATAATTCAAAAATCGCATTTATAAGTTTAATATATCAATTAATTGGGTACAAAAGTTGCTACAAAATAGGAGAGAATCCCACAATGTTAAGAATTCCAATATCTACCAACTGAAATACATCAAATAATCGACGACAAGGGAAGCCAAAAAATTACTTCTTGGTCAAAATTTTGAAAGTATATCGAGCGCGAGTTTCTCCCATTTAATTATGTGCGTACACTTTATCAAAAACTTCAAAACTTGAGGCAGGGTTCACGTTCTGTGGACGAGTATACAGACGAATTTTATCGTCTCCTCACGAGGGTGGACGTGCGTGAAACGCCCGATCAGGTCGTTTCTCGTTATATCGGAGGGTTGTGATTGCCAATTCAAGACACCCTCAATATATGTCCCAGATTCAGTTTCGGACGCACATCAACGAGCCCTTCTTGTCGAGCAACAACTCGCGCGCTGGGCTTCATCGTCTTTCCTCCCAGCTGCGCACGGCGGTTCGAGTGCACTGGTGGCTGCACCGGGTCAGCCGCCCAGTGACGTCAGGTTCTGTTGTGCATGCGGCTGCAGCGGGGGCATCCACTGGCACGAAGCCTGGCGGGAACTTGAGGTGTTTTTCGTGCGGGAAACCTGGACACCGATATGTGGCTTGCCCGAAGTAGAGTGTCTTTCGTACTCTATTAAACGAGGAACGGGGCCTGTTGGACTATGAGGGTCCCCCCATATTCGATGACGAGCCACCAGTGGAGGAGGTGCATTTGTCCAGGGATGTGGGCATGCACTTGTTCTTCGTCGGTCGTCTTTCTCGCCGCGTTCATCGTCTGAGGAATCCTTTCACTTTTGTAACCTTGGACGTGTTGTGGTTGCAGGAGATAAGGCGTGTGTATGTATTGGAGGGTATAGACACATAATTCGAGGTCTGGAAACAAATAAGAGGGACTTGGAAGCATGGGCGGACGCAGACACTTAAGGCACCGGGGGCACAAATTGCGGTCAACGATCAACGCCGAAAGTCAACAGTCAAATTAATATTTAACCAATTAAAAGATTAAAAATATAAATCTTGACCAAATATCTTGTTTCTTATTTAATAGTTATGGATGAGTCTCACATTCTCATTTTAAGAATAGTGACACATTCGATCCACTCCCTATATCTTATATATGTTTATGTATAATATTTGTTTTTTTCTTATGTATTTTTTGAGAAAAAATAAAATAAACAAAGAAGTTGAGTATAGCATAAACATAATTCCACAACTTAAAAAATAACATACTATTGAAGGTTAAATAATTCTATACATTCATTTTTATTTTTTATATTGACAAAACTTTGAAAAATAGTTAATAACATGTATTTTTTAATGTCTATAATAATACATTTATACATATAACACATATACATATTATATTACTAAAAAATTCTATAGGGGCCCGTGCCACCAGGGGAGAAACCATTAATGCCGTCGGAGAGGCGCCGACCCTTCCAAAAAAAAAATTCGAACTAGGGGTGGGGGGTTTTGCTGGATCTGGAAGGGCGCCCTTTGAGCGCCCTTCCGATGCCGGAGTGGGGGTGGTGCGCCGCGGGATGGCCGGAGGGGCGCCACCGGAAATTTAGAATCCGAAAATACAGAGCAGCTGAGCGGGGAGGCGTAGCCATGGAGGGGAAGCTGGATCGGAGATAATTTGTGTTTGTGTTTGATTTTGTCGTGATTTTTTTTTTAAGGGCCCTCCCCGAAATGGAATCCTGGTTTCTCCACTGCGTGCCCCTACAGGCCCCTATGTAGGTCCGCCTCTGCTTGGAAGCTACAGGTTTGGGGAAGTCGAATAAGGAATTGAAGAAGGATTTTGAGACTGTTAAAGCGAAGGAAAATGAGAAGAGTGTTGAACTTTCTAGATGGATGTTGCATGTTCATTTTGGCCATTTTATTCATTTTCAAACTAATTTGCTTGCTCACGTGGCCTATTTCCTCAATGTAGAAGGTGGACAGGTTTTATTTAGTGGACGAGCTTTCATGAAACACTATATCCATTTTGTGTATTGGGTCATTGGACATACTTCCATCTTGATGTCATTTAAAGAAATGCTAAAGGAGGACTTCTTGGAGGTGTTACGGCGGAAGCATGAGGCTACACGTGCCAATTTAGAGGAAACGACGGTTGGACCTAGACAACAGGAGGATGCCCGTAGACGACAAATGGCGTTCGATGTTGGTGATTTTGTTTGGGCCATTTTGTCGAAGGACCGATTATCGACTAATGCTTATAATAAGTGGGACGTCTGTAGAGTCAGCCCTGTCTAGATCATCGAGCATGTATATCCGAAAGCCTACCGCCTACATTTTCCGTCTCATCTTCGTACTTCGGACATTTTCAACGTCAACCACTTGGTGCCCTTTCTCGGCGACAACTCGAAGGAAGACAAGCTCGTTGCGGATCCGAGGGCGAATCCTCCTCAACCGGGGGAGAATGATGAAAACGAGCTCGCGATAGCTTTCTTGAAGAAATACGATCGAATGCCGACATTAAAATAATTATTTATTCACATAACTATTGTTGCTATTATTACTTATTTATCTCTTTTTATTGTTGGGATAATATTTATCTGTTAGGATTAAAATTTGATTAGCAAGTTAGGAATTTACTAGGTATATGAGTCTATTTATTCTGTTGCAGAAGGGTGTTGCAGAAGGGGGTGACGATTAGTTTTTGTTGAATAAGAAAATTATATGCGTGAGATTTTTATCTCATCTTTCCCCATCGTTGAGCCGCTACATCAATTAAGTATTTGACTCGAATAACACCTCAAGCATTTTAGTCGAACTGATAAATAAAGTTGAGCTTGACTCATTTATCAACATTAACGAATCGAACTCGAACAATCATGAGCTGAATAAAACTAAAAGTTTCAAAAATTTCTATTTTCGAGCTTAACAAGCCTTAACGAGCTGAATTGACTCAACAAAAGCACAATTTAGTGTAGCGCAAAAATAGTGCATTTTTTCTCGAAAACGCACCGTAGCGCCTGAAATTTTGCGTACTTCCAACAAAGCGCACGCATTGGATGACGTGGCAGGCATTTTACGCTGACAGCGCACGCTGTTGACATGGTTTTTGGTAAACCGAGTTAAGCGATACTTATCAAGCATTTATGCTCAGTAAGTGGAAGATTATATTCGTACAAGAGGATGACATCTCCAAGGATCCCAAAGCAATCACATATCGGGTGAAAATGGATTAAGAACCGACATCTTTATCAACTGACCGACATCTCGTATCGGTTATGACATGTCGGTTACAACATGTCGAATATGACATATCGGTTATTGCTAATCGAGCCGATATCTATGACTTGCCAAACCGACACCAAGAGGCGGCGCCAGCTCAGCACAAGTCATCATTACACCTTGCCAAGTGGCGCGCTACCAAGATAAATGACAATTAGCCGCCTTTGACCTTTCTAATGTAATGATTACGTTTCTGATAAGTGTTGTAAATTAATATAAAAGGAGAAAATAGATTCTCCAGGAAAAAGCAAGCACATATTCTATAATATTCCATAAACTCTGGTTTTTGGATTTTCATGTGTTCTTCGTTACTCTATCTTGGAAACCCAACGTACTTTGCATTGTATTATCGTTGTTAATTACCACATAACAACAGTTTGGCGCTAGAAGAAGGGCCTCATCACAGTTTTGAGGTTAACTTTCATTGTTATAACTACATATACGCTCGAATTCGCCATGTCGCAATCTGGTCGAGACCATACTTCTCATGTCCCTTGCCGACGGTAAATCCTATTTCTTTTCAGCCAAAAGCACAAGCAATCCGATAATTCGCTTCCATGAGTTCGAAGCAACTTGGCATAGCGGAAATTCCCAATTCCGTAAATATTCGGTGATTATACGCGGCAAAGGAAATCGTAATCCCGACCTTAAACTTTCAGCAAATACACCAACGTACCTTGGTGGTGGACATGTAATCCTTTCTCCAGGATATGGCGCAAATAGGTGTACCGATGCGGGGACTCAGATTTCACTCCGCAACATAACGACATCGGCGTCTGTTAGTATGCTCGGTTCACCATGGGATGTCATTTCGAGGTCTGGCCACTTTCTAATAGGCCGCCTCCAAAATCTTGGATCATCGATGGCGTTCTCCTCAACTCTTTGGTCTCCCTTGGTATCTTTCAATCGAATACTTAGGCGTTCGACAAACACCGGATCCCACTGATTGTATTCCGACAATAATTCCAATTCCCCGGAGTGGACCATGTTAATCATCATGACATCCAACTCGTCGTCACCAGAAGATGCCCACGATACACTCATGATGCGAAGAAAATATGCCAAAAAAGATGAATAAAGCAAAGAAATAATTCTTACCACAAGAAGAAGTTCACAGATCTGGGATGCTTTGAGTACAGTTGTGAGGCGATTAATTTGCGAGAAAATAAGAAATTCGATTGCAGATAGAAAATGAAGGTAAAGTAAATCTCGACAGAAGATTTCCTATTTATACTAAACCTTAAATTTAGTGATGACTGTTGGAAGAAGGGAGAAATAGGGGCGCGTGGATTGAACGTTCTTAATTCGCGAGTCGACACGACCTTTGAGAATCGCGCCTCTCAACAGTGGCTACGTGGCCTATCAAAAGTAACTGTTGCCCCTATCAGCAAACGTTGCAATTAATCTTAATAAATTGCGTCGTTTCAACTTTCAGCATTATTTCTACACCAAAGTGTAAAGACATCGGAGGAACAGCTGCAAAAACCGACATGTTTCACTCGCTCAAAATTAATTGTTTCTTGGTGAATTTTCAGCATCACTGCCCGTCTTTTCTCAAGATATCCATTAATGCTGGGGGGCACCTTGTTGACATGGTTTTTGGTAAACCGAGTTAAGCGATACTTATCAAGCATTTATGCTCAGTAAGTGGAAGATTATATTCGTACAAGAGGATGACATCTCCAAGGATCCCAAAGCAATCACATATCGGGTGAAAATGTATTAAGAACCGACATCTTCATCAACTAACTGTCATCTCGTATCGGTTATGACATGTCGGATATGACATATCGGTTATTGCTAATCGAGCCGATATCTATGACTTGCCAAACCGACACCATGAGGCGGCGCCAGCTCAGCACAAGTCATCATTACACCTTGCCAAGTGGCACGCTACCAAGATAAATGGCAATTAGCCGCCTTTGACCTTTCTAATGTAATGATTACGTTTCTGATAAGTGTTGTAAATTAATATAAAAGGAGAAAATAGATTCTCCAGGAAAAAGCAAGCAGATATTCTATAATACTAGTACGTACCCCGTGCGATGCACGGGACAAAGATATTAAATAAGTTATTTTTACAACCTTGTCCGTTTAAGTCTAAAAAATAATAGGGTTAATATCTATTTTCTACCTCTTTTAATCATGTTAAGTCTAAAAAACAATAGGGTTATAACTTTTTTTCCACATCTTTTAACCAATGTTGTTTTGTTTAGCCAGAACATTAAATATGAGCATTAGGGTTAGCTTGTAAAATAATTAATATATTACTCACTAAAACATTTATACAAAAAAAAAATAATTTTAACATATAAATTTATCCCTTGATATAAGATAAAGTAATAGTTCTACTTATTCTTGTTCACCATATAATATTTAATTATTATTTATTATATAATAAAAAGGAATACTGTTAATAGTGTAGTTGAATTATTATAAAATTATATGAATTCTTTTTTTTTTTTACAATATGAATTAAAACAATTGTAGTAGCCGAGTTGAAGTTAGAAGAGTTTCTGATTTTTTGTAAATACTAACGTAAGTTTATATTATTAAATTAGGCGTAATTTATTTTTTTAATAAAATAAAATTTGCAATGTGCTACACGATTATATGTTAAAGAAAGTCTTTTTTTTTGTGAAAATAAAAAAGGAACAACTAATCTCGCGCAAAAATAAATAACAAACTATACTTAACAAACTCCATTTAAATGCGGCAATTAATGATGCACGTTTGTAAATAGAAAAAAAATAAAAAAAAATTACTATTAATAGCATGCAATTAATGTTCAATCATGTTTGACCAAAGTTTGACTTGCCATTTTTAAAAAATAGTAATTCATATTATATAAAAATATAGATATAGATATATAGATTAATATTCGGTTCATAGAGAGTATCCTATTAATTTTCTATAGAATATTATCTGATAGGAGTTAAAGTTTTAGAGCATGATTGGATACAAATTCAATCCAATTTTTTTTTCATTTTTAACTCAACTATTTTTTTAACTCAACTTTAACTCAACTCACTATCATCAATATTATCAATATAATTAAATAATATCAATCAATCATTCTTACACACAACATCAACCTTATTCATTATCCATCTATTCACATAAATTTAACTAACTATCACATCACATCTTCTCTCTCTTACTTTTACATCAATTTAATTTTAATTATTTTATTTTAAATATTATTTTATTATATCCAATAACAACTAACCATACTTTTTTAAATTTAACCAACCCAAATAAAAAATTCAATCAAAACAAAAATAAATTTATATCCAAGCATGTTAATGTCTATCATGTAGAGATATTATATTCATTCTCTACAATAATATTATTTTTTTAAATGATACATGCCACATGTAAAATTTCTTCGTAAGATATATATAATTATTTGTTATTTTATATAATTAAAATGAATATCAGAAGGTTGGCGGTTAATCATGTATGAAAATTTGATAATAAATAAAAATATTATTAAGTCTTATAATATATTTTTTTTAATTTAAGTTATGTGTGCTTTAAAATTGTAGAAGCCTAGATAAATATGGATAAAAGTAAACACAACAAATAAAATTGACATACGATTATGAATCACCAGATTGAGACTTAAACTTTAAAGTTGCACATTTAAATTTAGGAGACATAATAATCTTTTTATTTATCCATGTAGAGAGAGTTTATCCATAATAAACTCCAAAGTTGCACATTTAAATTTAATGTCTATCATGTACATAGAATGTCCACAAAATACATAAAATAAGGATGTAAAATCGGAAAAATCAAATAACACAGGCACATGAAAATTTTTCAAAAAAATTAAGAGTGAAAATCTGGAAAATCAAATAACAGGCACATGAAAAGTTTCAAAAAATTAAGAGTGAAATTCGGGAAAATCAAATAGCATGGGCACATGAAAATTTTTAAATTAATTAACTGGCAAATGAAAATTTTCAAAAGCAAGTTACTATATTTAGTTAGATTTTAAGCGGGAATTCCAATTATTTTTTGCTTACTATTTTTTGAATTATTTAGCTCCCCTCTTTATATAATAATAGAT
>CACSLK010013932.1:174916-193651 GCA_902706635.1 Striga hermonthica | reverse complement strand
TAACAGATTAACGGAGTGTGACCAATTAATTTGTCAAAAAAATATTAAAATTATTTTTGTTATAGCAAATGTTTATGTGGTTTTAGGGGATTTATTGTGCCACTAAAATCAATTAACTATTTGACTTAATGGGATTAAAATAAAAAGATAGTGACATTCCAGTTAATATTAGTACTAGTCATTAAATCATAGAATAGTCAAAAAAGTATTTTTACATTAATTAATATGATATGTACCGCAATTAGTCGAACAAAATGAACGAGAAAATTATAAAGATAGCATTAATTGGATAGCCCATGGAGTACACCAAGCTTTCATGGTTTTGCCGTTTAATCACCACATTTACAAATTTGTAAATTAATACACCACATTTAGTATTTTTGTAAATCGATACATGAATGACGATTCCGTTAACGAAAATCTAACATGACATTGAGCCACGTCAATGTCATGTCAGATTTTCGCTAGATTTTTTTAACGGAACCGTCATTCATGTACCGATTTGCAAATATGGTAAAAGTGGTGTATTAATTTACAAATTTGTAAATGTGGTTATTAAACTGCGAAAACATGAAAGATTGTGCATTAATATGTAATTTTGCCGATTTTTGCATAAGAATTATTCAAGAATATTATATTAGCAAGAAGATGCACAATCTGCAGTGGATCTGATTACACTAACATATATCTTGTAACTTACATATTAATATGCATTCCCAATTTGCCACCAAATTAGTCACATTAATTCAAGATTTTTGTTTGATTTTTTACATAACTATAATATACAGGAAAACACACACACACACACACACACACACACACACACACACACAAAGTCCACTTATTATATGCTCCAAAAAATGGTAGAAAAAAGAAAAAGGAAAAGAAGATGAAGTAATATTTTTATGAACTAAAAGGGTACCAATTGCTTTATTATGTACACATGAAATTGGCTGCATTTAAGCAACAATACATGTGTATGTTGAGTAAATGTAAATATTGTGATAGGTCACGATACAGATGTGTTAATGACTGATGAGTGATTAAAATAAATATTTTTATAATATTTTACTGATAATATAATATATAGCCATTTAGTAATAAATAAAATTGTTAAATAATAGTATATTAGATAGCATTCTTTAAAGCAATGTGTAAGTAAATTCATTATAAATTTAAATTATTAAGAAAATGTAAATTTTTTTTTTATATGTTTGGGTTAAAAGTGTCAATGCATTGCTGTAATGATATATTTCGAAAAGCCACTCCACCATTTTTTACTTTTTAGTATCGATATTTTGGATCCAAATAATTAATATAAAAATTAAATTTGATTCAAAACTTTTGTTTTACAAAATAATTAAGTCCACCTTGATCTATTCACATATAAAAATAATAATCATATTAAGTTTTATAATAAAAATCAAAGCATCTATTAATATTGATTGGTAAACTAAAAAATTATTTGTCGGTTAAATAATTTATCTAGAAAGTATATCATATGATATGAGTTAGAATATTTATTATGATAAGTGACGGTTGTCATTTCATATATAAATAATAATACAATCTTTTTTAAAAATAAAAAATAAAAAAAATTTAAACAAAGACTCCTCTCTCTATAATTTTTTGTATATATATTTTTTTTAATTAGCACTTGTGACGAAGAGAAAGCGTAAGGAAAAGGATAAAACAAGAAAAACACTCTTAAATATCTTTATTAATTAAATTCAACTAACTAAAACAATATACAAGACGAGTCTTTAAATATAACTCCTAAAAATCTTAATGAAATAACTTTATCTACCAAGGACTAGGATAGATATATTTTTTATAATTAAATATCTTTCCCACCAAATCTACCATTATTAATAATAAAATAAATTTTCTACCAAGTAAAAGATAGGAGTAATTAAATACATTAAATAACAATAAAATAAAAAGAATAAATAATTTAACTAAAGATGACATACGATCATTCTTGTCCAGAAAAGCCATCAACTAGCATTCGGGAAATATATATGTGTTGTATTGATATATTAAACATTGCAATGGAATTTCACCTAAATTTGTCTTAAATTCATATAAGCCTATAACATAAAATCACATATGTTCTCCTTATTATCTAATTTATTTAATTGATCAACAATCTTTCACAAAATAAAATTCATTCGAATTTTATATTAGTACTACCACAAATATAATTATTAATAATTTGTTAATGGGAGTCAAAAGAAATCATATACTTATGCCAAAATTGTATATAATCCATGTAATAATAACAACGAATTATTTCAATTCTGTATTATGTATATGATATTCCTATTATAGATATTTTGCTTCAAATTGGATAAATTAATCTGACCTTTGACTCAAAGACCCATTTATCTGTACCTTTGAGTAAATAGCTAAATATAGCCTTTGAGTAAACTTTTTAACTAAGGTAGAAATAATCATGATTTAAATAATAAATACAATTAAATAACTTTGGAGTATGAAAGAGGAAAAGGCAACCCAATTTTTAAATCTTCTAAAACTTAGTTTAAACTCAAAATACCATGTGACTATGTGAGCCATTAATTAATCTCCCACTACACTAATATTCAACAGTCATTCTCAATTATTAAATTAAAAATCACAACAAAAATTGAATATATTACTTTTAACCTAGATTTAAAAGCGATTGAATAATTATATTTTTATACATCAGATTTAATAATTATATTTTATTTCAGTTATATTCATGGACTAAAAATAATTCATTTGTGCATATATATTATTTTTTTTATTGCACATTTGCACTCCGTTTTACTATTAACATAATTAATTACTAAAATATTTTATTTTATTTTATTTTCAATACCAACTTCAAACATCTAAATTATTATTATTATTATTATTATTATTGTTATTATTATTATTATTATTATTATTTATTTACATGAAGTCTCCACCTAACCCCTCGTGGGATCTCACCAAAATAAGAAATTCCCTATCCTATAAAACAAAAATCACCGCAACATAACTTGGCTCAAATAGTAAGCAGCTTGATGTCGCTTAAGCAAGATCTCGAATTCAAGTCTTTGTCGATGCAGAAAATCTTTGTTGAGAGACTCACCCACCATTATCAGGTGTGTGACCCAAATCGATCAACGAATTAGTCGAGACATAACTTCAAATATCGTGGCTGACTAAAAAAAAAAAAAAAAAAATCACCTTCCAGTCAAAGGGTAAACCCGTCATTCACACATCCTCCCGCCCGTTTTTCCCAACACACCACTTCCCAAACAAAATAAAAAAATTAATAAAATAAAGTTTTTTTAAAAAAAAAAAAAAAATTGCATGAGTCGCGTTTTCTCATCTTCACAGTGGGGTGGGGTGGGGGTAGGGGGGCCACGGCCCCCCTAATGTGTGTATATATAGGTTGAAGGAACTTCCTTGTTCCTCCACACTTCTCGCTACACCAAATCTTACCTCCGTTGGTCCAAACAATTTCTCACCAAAAAAAAACTAACTCTCTCTCTTTCATCAATTTCTCTCTGTTTTATTCTTTTTTTTTCCTCTTTTTGTTCGAGAGTGAATATCTGGATCAGGAATCCGTGCGATCGGAGAAGAATGTGAGTTGAGATCCCAATTTCCCTTTTTTTTTTACTTAATTTTTCGTACTCTAGTTTGTGTGTGAGATTTTTTTGAATCGGTGCGTGCTGGATCTGTTACATGGTTTCAGTCGATTCGCCGCCGTTCGCGGCGGTTGATTCAGATCTGTGTGTTTTGTTTTGCATTCGTCCCTGCAGGCACTCGTAGAATTTTTTTTTTTAGTTATTAAAAAAAGCTTGATTTTGAATTGTTTGCCATTAGATCACAGTGGAGCTTGATCTGGTGAAACGCTTTTAATGTTCCTGCCTTAATGATGCTTGAATTTGTGCCTCGTGAGTTTGAGATAGTTAACTGCTTTATGTAATTAATTGCTTATTGCTAATAATCATTGGCATTTAATTTCTAATCCGGTCTGCAATTGGTTTATGTCTGCCAGTAGAATTAATTTCTGATCTTTTCGAAAAATCGTCTTGGTTATCTGTGGCCCTATTCATATGCGTTTGATTCTGTACCTCTGGTTTCCAAATTAGGAAAAATTCTGTATTAACTATTAAGCAAATGATTTTCAGTTTCTCCAAACTTCATGATGCCCATCTTTATTCTTGCTCCCTAAATTATTATCCAAATCTCTCTAAACTGACTTCCCTTTTCGAATCCCGAACTTTTTTCAGAAATCGATACGAAATGTCGAATACATTCACGCCCAAGAATATCCTGATTACAGGAGCTGCCGGATTCATCGCCTCCCATGTGGCCAACCGGCTCGTCCGGAACCATCCGGACTATAAGATCGTGGTCCTCGACAAGCTCGATTACTGCTCCAACCTGAAGAATCTCCTTCCCTCCAACCCTTCTCCCAATTTCAAGTTCGTCAAGGGCGATATTGGAAGTGCCGACCTCGTCAACTATCTCCTCATCACTGAAAACATCGACACCATCATGCACTTTGCCGCTCAAACCCATGTCGACAACTCGTTCGGCAACAGCTTCGAGTTCACCAAAAACAACATCTACGGGACCCACGTGCTTCTCGAGGCCTGCAAGGTCACCGGCCAGATTCGCCGCTTCATTCACGTCAGCACCGATGAGGTGTACGGCGAGACTGACGAGGATGCTGTTGTAGGCAATCACGAGGCTTCTCAGCTCCTCCCCACGAACCCTTACTCTGCCACTAAGGCTGGAGCCGAGATGCTCGTCATGGCGTACGGTCGTTCCTACGGGCTGCCTGTGATCACCACCCGGGGGAACAATGTCTATGGCCCGAATCAATTCCCCGAGAAGCTGATCCCAAAATTCATCCTACTGGCAATGAGGGGAAAGACTCTCCCGATCCACGGAGATGGGTCTAACGTTAGGAGTTACCTCTACTGTGAGGATGTTGCTGAGGCTTTTGAGGTGGTTCTGCACAGAGGGGAAGTCGGGCATGTTTACAATATCGGGACTAAGAAGGAGAGAAGGGTGATCGATGTTGCCATGGACATATGCAAATTGTTCAATATGGACCCGGAGAAGAGCATCGAGTTTGTCGAGAACAGGCCGTTTAATGATCAAAGGTACTTTCTTGACGATCAGAAGCTTAAGAATCTCGGTTGGTCCGAGAGGACCACTTGGGAGGAGGGTCTGAGGAAGACCATGGAGTGGTACACGAGCAACCCCGACTGGTGGGGCGATGTTTCGGGAGCTCTGATCCCCCACCCAAGGATGCTGATGATGCCAGGTGGCACCGAGAAGCACGAGCCCATCAAGGCTCATGACTCGTTGGTAACCCAAAACTCGAGGGACAATGGGCCCTCGGCCCAGAATCCGGGCCTCAAATTCTTGATTTACGGGCGGACAGGATGGATCGGCGGCTTGCTCGGTAAAATTTGCGAGAAGCAGGGGATTTCGTACGTGTACGGGAAGGGGCGCCTGCAGGACCGGGCCTCGATCTTGGAGGATATTGCATCTGTTAAGCCCACACATGTTTTCAATGCGGCTGGTGTAACTGGCAGACCTAATGTCGACTGGTGTGAGTCCCACAAGACTGAGACGATCCGTACCAATGTGGTGGGAACTTTGACTTTGGCGGATGTGTGCAGGGAGAATGGGCTGCTGGTGATGAACTACGCCACTGGTTGCATATTTGAGTATGATGCTGCACATCCAGAAGGTTCCGGAATCGGGTTTAAGGAGGAAGACACGCCGAATTTCACTGGTTCTTTCTATTCCAAGACGAAGGCCATGGTAATTCAAATTTGTCGATAAAACTGCTGTTTGGCGTTTATTTAATCGGGTCTATTCACTATTGTTAATGTTTTGTAAAACTGTTATGTCTTTTATCAGGTGGAGGAGCTTCTGAAAGAATACGACAATGTGTGCACGCTTAGGGTCCGCATGCCGATATCTTCGGACCTCAACAACCCGCGCAACTTCATCACCAAGATCTCTCGTTACAACAAGGTGGTCAACATTCCCAACAGCATGACTATACTGGACGAGCTCCTCCCAATCTCAGTCGAGATGGCCAAACGAGACCTTAGGGGCATATGGAACTTCACCAACCCAGGGGTGGTGAGCCACAATGAGATCTTGGAGATGTACAAGGAGTACATTGACTCGGGTTTCAAATGGAGCAACTTCACCTTGGAGGAGCAAGCAAAGGTCATAGTTGCCCCAAGGAGTAACAATGAGATGGATGCATCCAAGTTGAAGAAGGAATTCCCCGAGCTGCTGTCGATCAAAGAGTCGCTGGTCAAGTATGTGTTCGAGCCGAACAGGAAAACCGGCCCTGCTAAGTGAGTGCTCCAGATCTGTTGAGTGGTGGGTTGTTTATTTTTTTATTTATTTTTAATATATTATCAAATTAGTTGAGATGACATTTATGTATTCTATGTTTGGTAGCCCCAGTTGTGGTATTTTGGGGTACTGTATTTTATCTTTTCTTTTTCTTTTCTTTTATAGAGTCGATACAGCACAGCTGCACAGGTGAGGGTTGGTTCTTGGTAGATGGTGTGAGCTTTTAGCATGATAAGCACTTTTGCGTGAGCTGCTTGTGCGAATATACTTGCAAAGTGTTGGGTGTACAATTTTTTGTTTGAATCATTATTCTTGTTGTTCTCATTTTGGATTATTTAAATGGAGGAAATTAGTACCCCGTTGATTGGAATATTGGAAGTTTCCTTGATCAGAAATTTCTTTGCCCAGTTTCGAGCTGTCGGATCACATGTGCACACAGGCAAATATATGTTGATCTGACAGTTTTCAAACCCCAGCCTAGGATTGCAAATGAGTCGAGTCGAGCGTGGATCTTGTTGAGCACAGATCAAACTTTTTTTTTTCTCTGCTCGAGCTCGATGAACCATGTAAAATGTTTTTTCATTGCTCGAGCTCGACGAGCCATGTAAAATGCTGCTCGACTCGACTTGTTAATAAAATAAGAATGCTCGAACTCAACTCGATGCTCGACATGGCTCGAGGTTGACTTGATGCTCGATATGACTCGAGTTCGAATCAAAATTTAAACAACTAAATTTTAAATATAAAAGTAATATTTTTAATCCAAATAGACAATTTTTGTCTTGGTTTCTAATATTGATAATTAAATGATATGGGTTATTTATGTAAATAAAAATTCGAGCAGCTCGTCGAGCTTACGAGCCTCTTGAAGTGATGCTCGAGGCTCGACTCATTTGCTCAATTGAACTGCTCGAACTCGATTCAAACTCAAGGTGAGCATTGACTCGAGCGCTCACGAGCAGCTCGTGAGCCATTCGACTCGTTTGCAACCCTACCCTATCTACATTGGTTGGGTGAAACTCACTGATAGTTGACTGATTTTCTTTACTAAAAAATCTTAAATTTTTTCTGCAGCAGCTCATATTGGAGAGTTGTGCGGGTATAAAACATACTTTTCTAAGAGAGAATTTTGGCAACCGCAAAAGAACATTGAATTCTCCTATATATACTCGACACTATAAAGCATATGAAGCATTTAACGTCGGTCCATGTTTCAAACACTTGTCACCAACAACTTCTCCAAGTTCAAAGTACTCGAACAAAAGGTAGAAAGAAAAGAAAAAAATTTCGCAGTCTCAACACGAGTCAGCGCCAACTTCACAGGAGGAACAGATTCTACTCAGCAAAGAACTAACCTGTCAACTTCACAGGAGGAACAGATTCTACTCAGCAAAGAACTAACCTGCCAACTCATCGAGAAAGGCAACCACTTCATCGGACGAGTTAAACATGTAACGAGCCTTTGTACAAGTCCGGCCAACCGAACAAGAAAAATAGTTCTCCTTTTTCAGATCGAGCACGTTCCAGGAAGTTTCGGTTTTTGGGGAATGTGCTTTTTTGCCGCTATTTCTGGAGGTTTTTTCACCAGTCGGGCTCTTAGTCGGAGAGTTTGAGGTGCTCTGTTCAAATGGGGATTTCGGTGTCGGCCAATTCTGGCTGCTTCTTGGTGTGCCCCTGGTGTCGGGGGGAAGTTCGGGCTCGAAAAATGTGTAGATATCCTCATCCTGAAGCGAAGACAAAGGTTATAAGAGATACCGGCAGAGTAGAATAAAATGTAAATCATCGAATTTGAAAAATTGGAGGTTGCAAATTGAGCTTATAATTAAAAATTAAGTTCCAATTATCAGGCAACAAAGAACATTAAAGGAAAAAAAAAAAAGTAGAAATGGCTTTGTAAAGGCTTCATGCATCTTATTTCGGAGTGTAATATGCAAGTTTAAGAATATAAACGGACATCTAAATCAATTCGTGAATGCAGTACAATGAAGCTGATTAGGAAAAGATGAAATAATCTAGCATCCACTTACTACATATTTAAGATATGAACTATTTCAGCACTTTCCATGTGTAAAGAAAAACTGCATTGTTATGTAATTAAACTTGAAAAAGTAAAGTTCGACCGTTGGTATGAAAGACACTTGCTAAAAACAACATTCATAGAGCAATTAATTCAGAAAAAGTAAGATACATGTCTGATATGGTATACGAGGAAAAAGAACAGACAACATACCTTCCCCAAGAAATGTCCTATGCACAAGACATAATCTATAGGTCCAGAGAGGTGTTTACTGCGAACAATCTCCCCAAGTATACGGGCAATAGCTGCACCCTGAGAACAGGAAAAAAGAAGAAGATAATATTAGTAACTGAAATACAGACACGTACACCTTCTAACAAGCATTATAGTGAATAAAATTTAATGAAATGTTTAGGCAGGATATACTTTTGTGACACCAACTGGTCGTACTTCCACAGTGCGGCTTCCTTGGATGACATCAACAGGTGTGTTGGATATTGGTCCAGACCATAGATGTTGTAGCATGTCTCTAGCTTGCAGTCTTCCAAATTCAACATCTGATATTGTATAACTTGATATATAAGTAAATGATGCTTTAGGGGAAAAGTAAGACCAAAAAAGTTAAGGCTTCAATTGGTCGACTTGTCACTTTATAAATTTATTGTTCAATAATTTTAGACAAAATGTTTCGAATTTTTAATCATCAGTCAGATTTAATTACTATTTTAGGATAAGTTCGTGTGACCTATTATGATTACATTTTCACCTCACTATCAGTCACACTACTTTCTCACTCTCTTCCCTCTGAAAATGGACAAAAGGAGACAATCATAGCCCTGCTATCGGAAACATGAACACAACTGAACTATTTACCTGCATATTTATAGTTCCACACAAGTGAAGTTTCACGTTGCTCAAAATGTGATCTTGGGGTTCTTTCAGTGAAATATTCTAGAACATGCTGGAAACCAGTAGTCAAAGGCACCACGTACGTAACTTGAGTTAAGTTAAAAAATTATTAAAATGAAATAAATTGTGAAGATATTAATACAAATACCTTGACAGTGTCAACCCAATCCATATGCAAAAGCTCTGGCATAGTTGTCCTCCATTCTCCTTTTGTAGATCTCAGAAACATTCCATTTTCAGCAGCCAACCACATGTCGTACTTCCCAAAGTTCTACGAGAAAAAGCAATTATCACAAGTTGTCCCACAGAAAAAAACAAAAGGAAAGTGCAGAAAATATATGAAACATAATATTAAGGCCCCAAAACTCTACTAAAGCCATGTATTAGTATTACACAAGTTACAAGAAGCACAAACAAGGCAAAGCCATAAAATAGTCAACACACATCATCAAGGGTGCGTCTGCAACTTCCACTGAGGACCAGAACTGTTGTGTTTGGATCATTACAAAGTATTGTTAGTGGACCTCCCAGGTCAGGATGCAATTTGAGTTCCATCTCTTTTATTTGATCCCCACCCCGTCCTCCAGGTATATCAACTGTTTCAGTCAATGCAGAATTAAAGCCCTGTAAAATATAGTTAATTATCAACAGGTCAGAGAATATGATGATTCAACAAGTCTCAGTAAGAAACATCATTTCCCAAGCATGACTAAATTTCCTTTTTGTGTCAACTATTATCCACGAAAGAGGTTAAGGAATATTGGAAACATCAAAGCATATCTTGGTAAGCATATCTGATAAGTACTTCAGGGGTCCAACTGAATCATCACCATATTCAAATTAATAATCAAATCACTATTCAAAATACTCAGAGTTCATGACTGCCTAACTATGATTCCATTCCACTACTTAAATGATATGTAAAGAAAACAACAGGTACTGTCCAGCCTAGACTATCTTCTGAGTAGTACTTTCACCTCAACTTTTCCAGAAACATGACCAGAAGAAAACATGAAACAAGCAGGAAGATGAGGGAAGGGAGAGAAACACAAACAATTTTCTAGCATTCTGCATAAACTCCTAATTACTGCTTAAGATAGGTACGTAACCTAAGCAAATTAGTCATAACAGGATAGAGCTCTCAATTCTCATCATAGTCGTTTCACATGTTGTGACTCTTATTTGAACAAAAAGATGCAACATCTAGAAAATTAAAACATACCAGTATGAGTAATCGGTTCTCAGACTGCAAGTAAGCATTGATTCCCTCGCTAAAAACAAGCGGAGGAGAAATTTTTCTAATTCTCTGCTTTGCTTCAATAACAGTGTCGTTCAACTCACTGCAAGATCAATCCTGGAAAGATTAGCTTCAGGTAAACACAATCATAAGCTTTCTAGTTATTGTATGTAGCCTGTAAACTCTTATGAGAATCAAAATGTGGCTGACTTGCAAAAATATTTTAGTTCATTCAGGCATAATACTGGTAGATTCAGAATGTGCAACACAGCAGTATTCCATTCATAGATCTGTGACCGTAGATAACTCCAGTCCACAGACAGTTCATTTTCTACTGCACAAGTTATTTACGAGTAATACTTCACATGGACCTATGGAAAGTCTTCATCGGGTAAGAAGCTGGATTTATCATTGCAATACATACTTCAAGATGACATAATTTTTAGTTTTTTACAGACGAGTTAGATACTTAGATAGGCAACACAATGAGCTCAAGTCTATTGGGATAAACCATATAGTTACCATGAAATCTCCGAAAAATCTTCGTTACAAGACTTCTGATGTTTTCATGCACTCCTTATCAATTTACAATGTTTGATAGCTTGGTTTCATTATACTTCTGCAATGCTTTTCAAACATCCTTTATAACATTTTCGGTTTACAATCACACACTCACGCACACTTTCCTGCGAGATTTCGAGAAATAAATTGTTAACAGATTTAGCACTTTATTCTTTCTTATGTTTTAGTTGAACATTCTAAAATGACAATCCTCCACATAAAGTTACATGTGCATCTAGCAACTCCATATTCTGTTAACAGATTCTGTTGTTTCATGTGCATTCTAAAATAACAGATTTACCCTGAAGAAACTCCATATTTTGTTCCCTGAATATTTTAAAATCCCTACATCTTTTGGATGCGTAAGTATATTCAACGCAGTGTTGACCTCTCATAGTACATACCTTATGAAGAATTCAGCCCACTGTTGAGCAGTATGAGACGTCACATGTTTGAAGTTATACCAGTGGCGTTTTTCTCTTTCTTCTGCAGGCATAGTTAAAGCTTGTCCAATTGCATTAGATACTTCAATGATGTTCCATGGGTTTACTAGAAGTGCTCCGGCTCCAAGAGATTGTGCTGCTCCAGCAAACTTAACATGTAACCAAAATAATTCACAAATTATAATGGGGAAATGAGATAGAGTCAAACTAAAAAATTTATATGCTAGTTCGGCAGCCATACGTTACTGAAGTTGAAGGATAAAATAAGGCGATTTTACCAGATAAAATATTATGAATTTTTTCACACTATAGAATCAGAAGTTCCATAACTAAAATACACTATGATCAGCCAAGAAGTTGAAATAATATCAAGTCAGACATGCAACATTAACAAACAGAAGTTTTAATGTACAGATGCTCGGTGTGTGCTAAATGCTAATATCTGAACAAATTTGGGTTTATTTCCATCTCCAAAATACTGAACATATTTTCCAGCCTTAAAAAGAAGCATTGATTGCAGATTTCATAAAAGGTGGGCAAATTATCAAACAAAATAAACAGAGTCAGATAATTACTTCACTGAGAATAAGAACCCCCTTCTTAGAACTTTGGCACGCCACAAATTCATAGCTGACAAGATTCATCCCGTCGCGCAAGGAAGTGACAAGTGCTACATCTGTGAATCATATCGCGGTGAAAAACGTCATCATAATACTTAATGAACTGTTAGAATTCACAAAATGCTACCATTTTACTGCATCTTCATTATCAGATCCACAAGTATATCAGTGAAATGTCTGCGAGTTAGAAGCAGACACTAAAAATTTTAAGCCTAAACTTGAGGTATCATTTCATCAATAATACAGAATTAAAATTCAATTAGGCCATAACTTGATTCAGAACCATGCCGCCAAAACACATGAGGATATTGAAGAACCTGGTATACTTTTAAGGGCTTATTGTTAGTATATAGGAACCAACGAGAGCAAACATGGGATAAGATCATAAGATTGAAATGGGAACACTATTTGATGAAACCCCAAAAGTATAACATTAATAAATGAGATCCCCTCTTATTATCTGTGCTGCTTTCTTTCTTATCAAACAATTGATCTACTAAAGACAGCCATACCAGTGATCGCATAAAGTGCACACAAGGCATTAAAGTCAAGAGAACGATCCTGCAGACAGTATAAAGTTTGTTTCAGATATCTCAAAAATAATCATGCGACCTTTAGTTGTTCCACTATTGAAAAAATATCTTCATGTTATTCAATATTTCAAACATATAGACTCTCAACTGGTACAAGAACATTTAATTCTAGCAAAATCGATCAAGTTATTCAGTTACAGAAGTTATCGAATATTTTCTTGATTTTCACAAAATGTATTGGCAGTATGGCAAACGTTTTTCGATGCATACAAATGCAAGCAACAGAAATATACATCTTAAGCCTGTTGATGAACGACTAACCAGATGATGAATTGGTACTGCTGTCAGAGTTCCAAATCTGCCATTGATCCGCCCAACAATTTCATGGACCTGGCTTGTAAGCTTTTGATCTATGGAGATTAACAAGGCGAAACAATATTAAAATTTCATAGTGGAGTTCAAAAAAATAAAATAAAATCAAACAAACATCAGCATAGCTGAAAGTCGAAAAGAAAATTACATTCAGCTACGTCAGTTCTGGTTGGTACAGCAATTTGCAGTAAAACCACCTTATCATGCCAGTCAGGGTTTTCCTCTAAAAACTTCTCAAATGCTAGTATCTTTTGGGGTATTCCTTTGATCATATCAAGGCGATCTACTCCTAGCATTACCTGTATGCAATAACAATTCAAATTCTTTTAAGATCAAATAACAGAGAAGCAAGAGCAATTACTTAGCTGACAAGAGTATCATAGATATACATCACTAATAAAGTAAAGCATCATCCTACGGGGTAAATTCATATCACTGAAGTTAACTGATAAAGTGAAATTGAAATCTGGTCACGCTAAAACCACATACATACTGGTTGTCGAATTTGGATACAAGGAAGATAAATACACAAATTTAAACATAAATAACCTTTCTTCCAGCAAATCGTGCTTTTAATTCATCCATGAGTCGCTGCACTTGAGGAACTTCAAGAGCATGTATGAACCTTTCGGCATCAATTCCTATTGGGAACTACAATGGCAGATGGAAAAAATTTTAAGGCTGGTTTCTAGACTTTTGATGCTCACAACTGGAAAACGAGAAGTTCATAATCAAGAGAGTTCTTGAAAGATACTGAATATATTCACAAGAACATACCGCAGCCACACGAGTTGTTCTCCCTTGATCCTCTACTCCTTCAGGAACAGCTTCGACTCCAAGAATACGGGTACAAGCACTCACAAAATGTCTTGCATAATCATAGATGTGAAAACTGGAAAAAAAAAATCCAACTAAAATCAAGTTGCAGAAAAGATATTTACGTATCAGATATAGTAAAATAAAGCAAAGCCACTTCAGCCCAATGTTCGTAGCACAAGAATTGGGAGCCAAATTTTATAGAGAAAGATGACCATAGGGTGAATATGAGATAAGCCTGTTCAATTTACACTAAATCAACCTTCATAGTCTATTGCAATGCACCTGCAAAGTTACTAGCCAGTTGGGAGATACTAAGCAGTTGAAATGCAATAATATGGGTTAGGGAAAGGCTAGTGAACCAAGTGGTGCTGATCAACTTTCCAGATATTGTACAATACGTGACAGAAATTTGCATATTAGAATGTCAAGACATGTACCCAACCAAATCGGCAGCTAGAACCGCATGCAACACTTCTGTTCGAGATGGAAGCGTTCGATGGATTTCTGAAGACGGGAAAGGGGTGTGCAAAAACCAGCCAACTTTAATATTGCAGTCATATTCCTTCAGAAATTTCGGCAGAAACATGAGATGGTAGTCTTGGCACCAAACGATATCACCATCTTCATAGTGTTTCCAGACAACATCGGCAAACATCCGATTGGCCCTCTTGTAAGCGGCGAACTGCGTTTGATGAATGCTCCTGGTGGTAGCCAACCGATCTTCGTGCGGGAGGCCGAGGTAGTGGAACAGAGGCCACAAAATGTTGTTGCTATATCCATTATAGTACTCATTAACAGTCACCTCATCCAAGAAAACAGGGACACACTTCTACAATGCGACAAAACAATAACATTATTAAACAGTAATATTATGAACACTAGTGTGAAGTTAATGAACACTAAACGTTATACATTGCAGTTTATGAAATTCATAACCTCTGAAAGTAATGAACAAATTCCTAAGACTGTTTTTCACCTTCTCAGCTAGAGCTTTAGTCAATGCCATCTGCCCAGCCTCATCCGGCACGTTCACGCCCGCCCAACCGATCCACCGTGTCTCGAATTCCTTCACACCTACAACATGTGGCACACAGTCCAGCAAATCTTAAGAAAAAAGGAGCACAGAACAGTGTAAATGTACTATTTCAAAATTGCAAAAATAAAATAAAATGAGGAAACAGCAATAAGCTATACCGGAACAAGCGCTCACGGCTGGAATTGCTGAAAAAACGAAAATAACACGTAGAGCAGGTAGATGCGGACATACAAGATGCAGGACATGCAGTTAAATCGGCATCAGTAAAAACGGGAAACGCTCACCCAATAGTGCGCTCACGAGACCGCCTGCACTTATCTCCAGAGACCACGAATCATCGTCGCGCCTCACGGCGGAAACCGGAAGCCTATTCGCCACCACCAGCAGCCGCTGCCTGATAGGCCTCCCGTCGGGGCTTTCCCTCAAACCATCGACGGTGGAGCCCTCCGAGCTCCGCTCCATGTCCTGAGACCCCGAAGAGTCGTAATCAGCTCCGATCGCGTCTGGACCGTCGATTATGGATGAGAGCGTGGTCCTGAGGCTTTTCTTCAGCTCCCGCTCTCTCAGTAGTCGGCCGACCCGGGTGTTCACGACCTGCGAGTCGCCTCCGCCGCCGCCGCCGTCGTCGTGGCCGCTGACGAGAGACATGTTCGGATGTGGCCTTCGAGAGAAAGCGGTTCAGGTGTGTCAGGGAGCAATCGGCCGGCCCCTGCATTTTTGATCGGTATAAATTGAGAAACAATCGCGCCAAAAAATTCAGGAGCATCTTGAGACTGAGTGCATAACTTTTGCGATGTAATTCTTTTGCTTCTGGAAAAATGAAGATACTGAAAAGGGCATTTTTTTTTTTTTATGAAAAAATATATATTCTAATTTTATATTTTTTAATATAGCCAAACATAAGTAAAACATGATGAATAATAATGGCACATAAAATTCTTAATTTAATAAAAATATTGAGATCTTATAGGTTCGTATTTTAAATCATTCTTAATTTATAAAAAATATTGAGATCTTATAGGTTCGTATTTTTAAATCATGTAACAACTAACTTCATCCACCTCAATTTATTTTCAAAATAAAAATAACATAACATATGAAATAAAGAACAGATAGAAGAATGGTACATTACCAAGATTACCATATCATATGAATTAAAATAAGCATACTTTATGAGTAATTAGGACACTAATTGAAAACCATACATGCTTAAACATATGCACTATTTCGTAGTCCATTAAACCCCAGCTCTAGAGTCATTTCTTATTTGAAAAATAAAAAAATAGAACATAAAAATTATAGGATTTGTTGATAGTGATACTTTAATAGAAGAGTTTATTAGTTAAACAATACCTATTGATCAAATAAATAATAACTATAGATTTTGAAAATTAACAAAAAATGGTTCCCACATCCCTTCCATCCCTTAAAAGAACAAGTAACCTTCATTATGCCCCATCCCTTCCATCTTTACAAAAGAAATAGTAAGAATCAAATGACTCAATTTTATAAAAATATGGAAAAATAATAAAAATGAGAATAAAAGACTAAAGTTGTGAGAAAATTAACAATAATATAAAATAGCAAACAACAAATTCTTATCTCTCAGTTTTACGCAAAATTCAAAACTATGATATAATAGAAAATGGAATGACAGACCTATTTAAAATTTCATTGAAAAAAAAATTTGACGAAATTGAAATCTGACGTTACAGTGGTTGAGAGATTCTACGGGTTTGCAACGAATTCTTTGAAAGAGATAAATGAACTTTTATTCGTGTAGTGTTACTAGGTGTGTTGAAAATCCAGATAAAACCAAGTACACACAACAACTCAATAAAATATAACATTACTATTATTCTGCATGAAAAACATATATAAAATATTAATAAGAAAATTAGTTGTATTATATAAAATATTGATAAGAAAATCAAGTGTATTCTTGTGTTAATAATTATGGTACATTGAAATTTATTAGAAATTTGATAACTTAAAGTGATACAAATACCGAAATTGCCAAAAGATGAAATTTCGTAGCCACCAACCTATAACACTCATACCAATGTTAAATCCCTACCTGAACAGCAGATCACCCAACCATCATCTTACTCATGTTGCCTTATGCTCCGGACTATATATTCATTCGCTATGTTATTGAGCAATTACATGTTGCCTTACAAAATAAGTAATAAGTAGAAAAAATTGTTATATAGCCTGGTTTTTTTTGTTTTTGTTTTTTTTTTCGAAAGACAAACACTTATATAAATTAGAAAACTCAAAAATGTCTGTAACTCCAAATTATATGTACGATGATAAACATTTTCACGAGATATAATTATTGGTTACATTAAAATAAATCCGGGCCAATATATTTCAAAAGTTTTTTTTTTCTAGGTGTCATGAGGGTCATCAAAAACTCTATATTCCCCCACCTAGCTACATTTTCATGATTCCTTACAAGAAAAATATTAGGAAAAAAAAAGATATAGATGAAAGAATATTATTATTATTTCACTGAGAATATAACCTATGCCCAGCAAGCAGGGCCTAAATGGGAAAAAATTATAGGAGACAGAATTGACCCGCATTTACCCTATTTTGTTCCTTTTTTTTATTATCTGTCAAACACAAAAGGCAAAGTGGAGAAAACGTGTGGCTTTTGGACAAACGTTATAACTCGTAGCAACATAGGGTTTTGAAGCCCAGTAAAAGACATTCATTTTGAAATTAGTGTGTGCCCCCAGTGAATTATTGTGAAGCTTTTGAATGAAAATTATTCTTGAAATTTAAAATAAGTTAAAGTTTGAAACTAGGTATATGTGAGCTATATTTGAACCAGAATGTTTCAGATTCGAATTAGCTCATCAAAATTAGAATTTGGTTCGTATATAGAGTGTGTTTGGTAAGTACCATAAGCTAGCATATAGCTTATTTGGTTAGGTAGAACAAGTTTTTGTAAAAATAACTTATCTCATAAGATTCTCGAGTAGCATTTCAGATAAGTAGTTTGAAAATTTTATTTCACCTGATTTATCAACTAATTTTACCAAATATCATATCAACTAACTTTTTCAGCCATGAACTATAAGCTATATAAGAGCTATAAACGAGTCAAGCCTCCCGAGTACACAAAATCCCCTTTATTTGTCCATTAAACAAGCTAACCAAGCCTAGTTGGCAAACTCGCTGTGTTTGGAAATAAGGGGCAATTGTCTTTCATCGTCAGTATTTTCTTTGGGTTCACAATTCTCATTATTAAGTAGTCCATATGGCCTAACTTTGCGCCAAACGAGCTGTGTGGAGCTCAATGGAGCTTCATTTGTATGGGTCAGATGAGAAACGTCACTGCCACACTAGTTCGATTTTGAACGTGATCAAGATACTTGACAAGTTCGGCTAAATGATATCTATCTATATAAAGAGCTAAATTTACAAAACCATTAGCCCATTGGTCATATTTTTCAAAACAACAGTTTTTCTAAGTACATATAATTAAGAAATTCTTTTCCTAAATTAAATATATGCGTAGAAATGTTGGACCAGAAATGGAAGATTTGACTTAATCAATCAGAATGAAGTCTGTGGCCATGCCACAAAATGGTGGGTTCAGTACGCTATCATTGTACCATTACTTGAATGTACGGAACAGTTTAACTTTTTTAAGAAAATATTTCAATTGTCTGCAACTGAATGTTCATCACTAATAAATACCAAACCTAACTTCATGGCAATAATGATATAAAAACTCACGAAGCATAAATTTTCGTTATGTCAGCATCCGAAGCGTGAGAATCTGCCACCTAGCCTCAACACGTT
>CACSLK010013932.1:139251-149810 GCA_902706635.1 Striga hermonthica | reverse complement strand
AAATCAGTCGTTATAGTACTTATTGATAATTAACGACCGAAAAAAAAAAAATACCGGTATAGAAAATGTGGAGAGGTTTCCAATTTTGATCGAAGTGAATCTTGATTTGGGCACAGCTGCATGTAACATGCATGTAAGAGACTGCCATTGATTGAGGCTTAGAGAGTCCCCGACGAACATTATTTTCTTCCCTTTGAACCTCCTCAAGAAATCTTGCCCATCAAATCTACATAATTAAATCTTATTTTGATCAAATTATGGAAGTTAAAGTATATCTATCTTGACGATCTATATTTATTAATATATGTTTACTTTAAATTTTTAGTCTATTCCTAATGATATTGACTTACTTGGGTAGCTCACATCCACTTGGTTTCCATCTATACTTCAAGAAGAGATTATCGGGTCTTCCATTTCCTATGCAGTCGAATTGTTTCTCGATAAAAGAACAAATCGAAACATTATACATTGGTTGTGAGCCATCGAGTATCCAACTTCCTTGAGAAAATTCGCATCCTGCATTGATGCACGACGCGAATCGGGATGATGAAATCAGTAATGTAATAAAAGTGCAAGTAAATGTTATCAAGAATCTGAGAAATTCACGTCCCATATTTTTTTTTTTTCAGACTGACAAAAAAAATAAAGGGTTTAATTTTTTGGAGGAAACTATGATATATATAAAATTAAAGGCTGGTATATATAGTGAAGTGAAACTGAATTGGTTGTTGGCTTAACAGCATTAAGTGGTGCCCCATTGGTGGATTTTTCTTAAAGGGAAAGACATTTTATTTTCCTTTTCTCATTTGTTAAGGACTCATGATTAGTGGGCTCTTTCTATTGGCCACCCCTTTGTTTTTTGCTTTCTTGCGTAAGAATTATATTCAATATTTTTTTTCCTAATCGACTGTCTACCCCAGCTGCACCTACCTCGCCCAAACTCTCTCGTCATCGCGCGAGTTCACGTGCAGAACACCGCGTCCCCCGCCGAGCTGCGCGCCTACCGACCTACACGCCGAGCTGACCTACACACCGACCTGCCGCCTTGCCGTGCCGTTGGCAGCCCCCTGTTCCGACCTACCGCATGATGCCGACCTGCCGCGTAACGCCGAGCTTCCACCATGCCTAGCTGACCCGCGAGCCACCATGCCGAGCTGGCCCGCGAGCCACCATGCTGCGCGACAACCATGCCGACCAGCCGAGCATTGGTGCACCGCGGAGGCGGACCAACCATAGCCGAACTAACCACCACGCCAACCTGCCGAGCTACCGTGATGCGGCACGCCTAGCTGCCGAGCTCGCGCTGTCCGTGTGGCCGAGTTGCCCATGTTGACGAGCTCGCGTGGGTGCCGGGCTGCCATAGGGACGCCGACCACCCCTTGACGCCGAGCTCCTGTGACCTACGCCGAACCGAGGTGAGTGTCGAGCTGAGGTTCTAGGATGGGGATGCCGACCTGCCGGACACGCGCACCAAACGCCGTCCTGCCGAGCTGGTGAGGTGCGACATATACGGTGGGAACTTGAAAATTTAAACTTCCTATACATTTCTTATCATCAAATATTGACTTTTTGGAACTTAGATTATTCATTTCATCAATTTAACATGTATAATTCTATCTCCATGCAAACAGACACACTACATTGGTGCTTGAATCATTGCACCACAATATGATCAGTTTGCTTAATTTTTCAAGGACCTTAAACTGTATCCTTAGCTTAATTTGCACTATATATATGTAGTTCATGAATTCAGAAATTACCTGCATATATATGATGTCTCATATTGAATGCCAAGTACCCTAGCTCCATCCAAATAACATATCATCTGTTCATTCAACATGCTAGTAATAATTTAGAATCCATCATTAATATCTTCAGTCGATTATTTATTACTGTCAACATTAAACATCAGTGGTCCCGAGCCGAGGCAGGTGGATAAATGTTCAAAAGCCAGAGATCGGACTAATCAACTTGCTCGGTAACCCGAGCAAGTCCTCGCCTCGCCGAGCTACGATCATAATCGAGCTGCTAGCTTTGGCCGAGCACAGTAACTTAGGTTCTCCACCTTCATAAGTCTTCTCCTGGCCGATCTGATGACGCACATGGCGGACCGAGCCATTAATACGACGGGTCGAGCTATCTATTGAGACGAGCTACCACTACACTAAGCTCTCCCTGCTCCTAAGCCTGCTGTTGACCGAACTATTAAGTTAGCCGAGCTACAAGTATAAACGGACCACGCTCGCAACCCAGCTACTAGTCTAGCCGAACTATCCCTTAAGTCAAGCTACAATTAGCCGACCAATGACCATAGCCGAGTTGTTATCCCATCCAAACCATTGATAGTCGCGCTATCTCATAGCCGTGCTGTTAGTCTGGACGAGCTACCATCTCAACCGAGCTACTGACATCTTCATAGAGCCGAGCTATTAATGGTCTCATCAGTCTAGCCGGTTATCTTGCCCGGTTCCATAAACTATTCCCATGTGCTACATCAACATGGAATTGGGAATTGCGGTTCAGCTTGGAGTAGCTTCATCTTACAATTAGTGGGCCGATAGATAGGACCATTGTGGATCGTAATACTAGTGAACCAATTTCCATCACGGCCCAAATAACGCCACCTCCAATTTTTTTAAAGAGGTCATAATGATAACGTGGGCTCACTTGTCTTGTGTAAATGATATGTTATCAACAGCTTTCATCTTCGCGAGTGTTTAGGCAATAGGCACCGATCTGGGCCATCTAGCGAGCCGGAATTTAGAGAAATGGGCTACTTATTAGGCCTATCAGAATGAAATTCTCGGTCACGAATGATTTATGGCCCATAAGTTGCTCTAGAAATTAATTTCCAAATTTTGCAGCCCATATGTGACAAAGATAATTAAAAATTAAGAATCATAACTGAAATTAAGAATTAAGAACGTTATCAATAAAATTACCTACATATGATGACAAAAGAAAAATAATCAAAATATGATATATTGTGCATTTAAATTGCACCGTACGGAATAAGTTAATCAAACAAAATATTGAGTTTTTCAACTGAAATTATAAAATTGAAATATTCGTAGCAGTGTATACTAGTACAACGCCCGTGTATTACACGGGTGCTTGTTAATTTTTTCTTAAAATCTAAAATTAATGAGAAAAAATAATTGAAAATTTAAATACCTTTTATAAAAATATATATTATTATATATTTAGTATGACACTTTTTTTATTTGTACGACTTACTTGTGTTATATTATAATAATTTTTTAACTTACAACATATAACTACATTAAACATAAATATATCAATTGAGAAATAATGTTATTTTTCTAATGAATTTTAATAAATATTATTATTTTCTATTATTATAAACATAAATATATTTTGACTTTTCGTCTGAATTTGACTTTTTATTTTTTGTATATGTCTATGATATACTCTCGAAATTATTTGCATAATATATAATTTCAAAACTCTGAACTTTGATGTAAAATGAAACCAAGTAATGAGTCTCCAAAACATATATCTAACTATTTTTTTTTTTTTTTTGGGTCTTCTTTTATTAATTTGACTTTAATACGACAAAATAAGTTGAAGAAAAGATATTTCCAGGAAAAATAATTGAAAAAGACAATTGAAAATGACCCAAATCTGCACCTAATTGAAAATGTCAATTGCCTTTTTAACCAAATACAATTCATTTTTTTTTGTAAAAAAATAATAATAATAATAATTACAATTCCTAGCATATATCGATTATTTTGTAACACAATAAATTCTAAACACGTTTGTTTTGTTGAATATTCAACGTACTTTATAAGCTTAACATCGTTTTTTTTTTTTTGGTACAAGGATTTTCCAATTTCCGGAACTACAGGAGAACCGACTAATCTGGAATCAAGCCGGGTAGGACCACAAGGGCGGCAAAGCTCTCCCTCAAGAATTTTTAACACTGGTGCATTTCCATGGCTCGAACACGATACCACTGGTTAAGCTGGAAGAGACTCAAGCCATTTAATCCAAACGTTCTTGGATAGCTTAACATCGTTTTTAAAATCCAATATAGACCAAATTTAACCATATTTATATTCGAAAACAAAGAATAACATTTAGCCGCTGGTACATGAGATAACAATAAATAGAAAACAAAAATGCTATTAATTAATAGGTAGAGATGTTTCTTGAGAATTGTAAACAAGCTGAACTTTCGTGGACAAAGACTCGTTCGGGCACAACAAAAAAATGGCATGAATTAAATATTTCAAAAATTCAATAAACAATTATTTAATTATATAGGAAAATCAATATTATCTTGCATGGATCATAAAGATATTGTTAGATATATATACAAGCATAACCAATATTAATTAACCAACTGAAGTGATGAGGAGGAAGAGAACGACCACCTCAACTTTCATATCTCTTAATTTTTTGATGTTGAAGTTACGATGTGAAAATAAAAAATAAAATCGAAGAGCGCTTGGATGAGATGGCTTGGGTCTCTTCCAGCTTAACCAGTGGTCTCGTGTTCGAGCTCTGGGAATGCAGCAGTGTTAAAACTTTTGAGGGAGAGCTTTGCCGCCCTTGTGGTCCTACCCAGCTCGATTCCGGATTAGTCGGTTCCCCTGTGGAGCCGGAAACCGGAAGTTCCCTGTACCAAAAAAAATAAAAAATAAAAAAATAAAAAAAAAAATCAAAATACATCCGCCTATTCTTTAAAACTATAACTCCTTTCGTACTTTTTGTGTCATCTTCACCATGATCAATGCACGAGCTATAGAGGAGAAAAGGGAAAATATTAACATCAACTACCAAAATTAGACAACATAGGCCATTAATAAACACCTTTGGACCACTACAATTATGTTTAGGTCTTTAACCCCATGTTGCCATCCAATAATTTATTTTACTAGCACGCCACTTGCGCGTTGCGCGGCCTGATGTTACAACATGACGTGTAATGAATTATTATTTGAATAAATAATTAAGAATATTCAGAAAATATATATGTAGAGAGATAATAAAAGGTAGAATGACAATTTTATTCATTATATTTTAAAATATTTTTCTAAATATAATATCATTAGTGGATGAACTGTATTCATTATATGTTAAAATGTTTTTCTATCTATTCAATTAACTTATATCAATTACGTATCACATAGACTTTACTTTGTTTAGATTACATAAATAATTAAGTTCATTAATTAATAAAATATCTAATATAATTGTAGCCTGTAGGCAATATGTTGCCTTTAGTTAAATTATTCCTAACATTAGAGTTGTAGGAGAATTAGCAAAACAATCAGACAAAATTCATGTATATTCTTGAGATATCTATATATATATATATTTTTTTTTTTTACTATAAAATCATGAACTTCAAAATATCAGTATATAACTAACTATTAAGAACTCGAGACGAAACAAAATAGTGCATGGCCCATTTAAAATAGACCATAATAATTCACCATGCAATAGTACACACGTAAATGCATGAATCCAAAATCATCGTCAATATTCATTAATAATCCACCGACAATCAATAATATTTTTTTTTTTCCCTAATAGGAATAATATTTTTAATTTTTATATTTATTCAAAGTGTTATAATGTATGGAACTATATTGAATAACTGATTAAATCAACTAGTTGAATCTACATGTGTGCAATATCTTATCATAACTCCAATTATATATGATAATTAAGTGATGAATTACATAAATTTTTAGTTGTATTGATCCATAACTATTTCACTTGATTTACCTTCAGACAAGTAGAAATTGAAACAACAACTTTATATAGGCCTAATTGAAATATTGTTTTTATATTTGTTCTATAAGTTATATAATGTATGGAACTATATTGAATTATATTGATCTAGCATGTATTATGAAGGAATTATAAAATCGAAGCAAACCATTTTCATCAAGATGCATTAACTCTAATAACTCACTTAGATGAAAGAGGAAACTTACAAGAGTATTTATATCTACAAGTTAAACCCTAGCTAACAAAATAAAAGAGAAAAGCATGCTTTTACTACAAACTTAACTAAAGCATTAATAAATTAAAACAATATTTATTGTTTTCTTTAAAAAAAAGAAAATTGAAATTAATTCCTATCAAGAAAAATCCTCCTATTTTTAATAGTCCAAGTTGTATGGCAATTGGCAAAACTCATTTTCTTGACCAAGACTTTAATTGAAAATTTATTACTAACATGGGACCACTGCACTGTTTAAGCTAGCATTCTGCAAATTTGTAATTTGTTATTTATAATTATATATAACTTTGTATTGACAGCTTTCTCAATTATTGATTAGGATGTTTTATTTTATCATTTTTTCTTTTCACTGGCTGCTATGGACCTATGACCATGTGGATAATTTTTGTAAAAAATATATGAAATATACACACATAAAATACGAGATATATATATATATATTTATATATATACCATGTACACATTATATGATAGATTTAATCAAAAAACAATCAAAGTATTTGTGAAATATTTCTAGGATATTCCTAGAAAAATTTGAAATAATTTGTGAATGGTTTAAGAAAATATTGATAATAAATTTAAATAACATAATATTTTTAAAATAGTATTATATAAAATAAGAATAATATAATTTTTTATTTACTGGAAAAATATATATGTATTCAATATTTTTTATTAATACATATTATAATTTATAATTAATTAATATTTTTTCAATCGAATATAAAATAATTAGAGGTCTAATTTATAAATTTGTTAAAATATGTAGGTAGTATTGAAAATTGTAAATTTGATTCAAAAAAAGAAAAATAGAGAATATTCTTTCGGGTTTGAGAATAAATTTTTGGTTGGAGATAAATTACTGTTTGATGTAATAGTTACTGCAAAATGAGTATGAGAAAGAATTTTTCGGTTGGAGATAGTCTAAATTAAAAATTTGGAAAAAAAATATGTATTTATATATAAAGATAAATGGTCTTGTTTGGCAATCAGCGGATAGCGGATTATATTAGTTGATTTGACCAGCGGACTGCATTAGCAGTTTTTAAATAAGTGTTTGGTAAATAGCTGAAAGCTTATAGTTGTTTGACATTGCAAAATGACCAATAAGAATATTTTATTATTTAGGGTGTATTCCTTTAATAATAATATATTAAAACATTTAATATTCTTTAGTTGGTAATTTATAATTATATTATTTTTTTAAAAAAAAATTTACTAACAGTTGATGAAGAAGTTATGAATTTTATATTTTTCTAGATAAATTAATCATATGAATGACATATTATTATTTATTAGCACTGTAAACCAATGTAGATTGTAAAATAATAATACAAATTAAAAAATTCCAAATAAATAATTTTTTTGTGAATCCTCTATCCTCAAAAAGCTGCTCTAATGAGCTTTTTCTAAATTAAAATTTTGGGCCAAAAAAATTTATCACATAAGTTATTTACCAAACAGGCTCAATAGCGGACTTCACGGGTCAAACCTCTCAATTAAGTCCAATTCGCTAATTTATTTTCAGTTCGTTATCTACCAAACGGGCCATAAGTTTTAATATTTCATAATTTTCTTTTCATTTAAATATATCATTTAATGCGTCAATTTGACAACCTGTCTACTGAAATTTCGTCTTTGTTCATGGAGAAACCCAATTATTAAATCTAATAAAAATATACTAGTACAAAGCCCGGGCGATGCACGGAGTGCACAATTTTAAAATTATTTATCAATTCTTATAATTATATAAATGAATAAAAAAATGTACGGGATATATATAGTATGTGACCTATAATAGACCAAAATGTGAACACGGGTGATGCACGGGGTGCACAATTTTAAGGTCATTTATTAGTGCATACCCCGTGCGATGCACGTGATACATATAATAAATCAATTATTTCTATATGACTTATACGTCTAGACAAAAAAACAATAGGCTTGGATTATTCATATTTCACATCTTTTAATAAGTGGCGTTTATGTACGCCAAAAAATTAACATGTTAATTAATATATAATTCCGCTAACACGTCATACTAATATTTATTTGATTTTAGAATACATATTTATTCATTGATATTGGAAAAATAAAAATTTTATTAATTATTGTTCACCATATAATACTCAATTATTATTTTATTATAAAATTTACAGTCATATAATGTAATTATTATTATTTATAAAAGTTATAGAAGTAGTCTTCTTTATGTAATGAAATTCAAAATAAATTTTTGAGTATAAATGTTAACAAAATACACACACATGTTTTTTAGAATTCAATTTGTCCATAACAATTCTTTTTTTTAAAAAAAATGTTTTAGCTATTGCCAAAAAATAAATCTCTTACATAATCAAGAGATTTTTTTCTAATATTCATCCTAAGGGTTTATAGTTTGTTTAACATACTAAGCAATAGAAAAATATTTTACAATAAGTTCATTTTTGAAACATAACAAAAAAAAGTGATAAAAACATTATCATAGTTGACAATAATATACAAATAAATAACATGTCGAAATTTTAAAGAATAATTATAATATTTTATCTAACCATCAATAAAATCATGTAATGATGTGATCATTATCTTTTAAATAATAAATAACATTAATTTTTTAAAAAAACATTAGTGTTATATAATTAAATAAAGATTAAAAAATATTACTCGACAAATATTAATTATAATGGATATCAGTAAAATCATTGCATAAATTATTTAAGGAAAAAATATTGAAGATCATATTTGGATAGTAAATGTAAATATGCAAGCATTTAATGCATATAGTAAAAAATTTTCAAATAAAATATGCATTAAATGTGTGTTGACTTTTCTTGCTACTGTTTTTGGTAAATAGGTTGGCTTTTAATATATATATATATATATAAATTTTAAATAAAGTATGCATTAAATAGGTTGGCTTTTATCATATGACACTTAAAATTAAAAAATATGAATACATATTAAAAAAATGCAATTATTTACTGCTCATATATAGAGTCATAGTTCATGCAAACTCAACAATTTTATTGCAGTATGGTTTTGAGTACCATATATTGGTCAAAAATAGTAAAATCATGACAACATCCGGGTGTCATATCCCCGGCAAGCCCTAGCTTAGACCTTTGATCTCCTTTATTGTACCAAAAAAAATAGTAAAATCACGTTTATGCAAAGCATGAATAATTTTTAATGGCTAACCTGCCACTATTTTTTTTGTTCTTTTTTTTTTAATTTTATTATACACATTAAGAAATTCTCAATCTACCAAGTCACATACTTCCTCCTATTTTTTTAAATGTCATTATAGCTTTATCAACTATTTGCTAAATAATTGTCGTTTTGGATTTTTTGTACATATTTTTCCATTATTACCCTCATTTAACTAATAAATACATCACGTCTTTTCATAATCACTCTCCATCTTTTTTTTTCAAAACATTCATCTCTAATTCATTAAATAAGGTTATTATTGACAAAAAAAATATTCTTAATAAATGTGTAACATTCCAAAACGACATCTATTTAAAATAGGAGGTAGTATCAATTATCATCAATTATTGAAATTTATCTTGTACTAAAAACCCGATTTGAATCCACTGCCCGGTCAACGGGCCCATACAAAACGGTCCATAACTGTAATATCTGCAAAACCGTGTCCTTTCGGGTAAATTTGAAAAAAATCCAACAAAACAAAAACAGTTTGTCGTCAAAAACACATCTCTCCTCCTCAGTCCTCACAAAACCGCTGAAAATGGAAAAGTAAAAGCTCTGCAGTCTGCACACAATAATAATAATAAAACAATCTGTCTGGATTACGTCGACGCTAAAACCAACCAACCAACCAACCCTTTTCATCTGAACTTTATTTAATAAGCTTTTAGGCCATTTTTCATTTGACCCCTTCAAACTGAAATCTTTCAAAAACCCTCAATGTTTGTAATTGTACCCTTTCCACTTCCCAATTGCCATTGATTCTTATTAACATTCTTATTTCTCTCCTTTTCAGTGGCTTTGTTGTCCCTATTGCTATTTGTTATCTGGTTTATGTAGTTTTTGTGCTGTGTGATAAAAGTTCACCCTTTTCAATGGAGTTGTTTCTTGATAGACGGGCCTCAAGCAGTGCAAATTTGGCCAAAAGATTAATTTTTGCAAGTGTTTGTGCAGTTTTGCTTTGTACATCTGCCTCTCAACTTCTGCCTGCAGATGAAGGTACAGACTTTTTTTTTGTGTGTGTGTGTGTATGTGAGAGAGAGAGAGAGAGAGAGAGAGAGAGAGAGAGAGAGAGAGAGAGAGAGAGAGAAAATTGAGCAAGAGCCAAGAGTTTGATTCTGGGTTATCTACTGATGATTTTAGCTTTTGTTCTTTTACTCTCTACTTATGATTTAGGGAAGGATTCATGATTATAGTGCAGTGGTTCATATGATTTTGTGGTCATTTGCCTTCTTTATAACTCTTTTCTTCTCCTGTTCCCCATATATTCTTAGTTTATTACTCTATTGATTTGTACATGTAATTGTGGTGTTTTCTCATTTTTTTTCTTTTTCTTTTTTTTTTT
>CACSLK010013932.1:77183-87427 GCA_902706635.1 Striga hermonthica | reverse complement strand
TTTTTCTTTCTTTTTTTTTTGCCAATACAATAAACAATTTTATTTTAAAAACTCCAAAAATACAATCGAATTCACTTATTTTTTTTAATTGTTGGGTACAATTAGCAGTGTCGCCGGTCCAGTCCGGCACAATCCGGCCCGCACTAGCCCGCGGTTCAAACGGGGCGGGCCAAAATGGCCAACATTTCTACGGGCTGGGAATTCCATGGCCCGTGTTCAGCCATCATTAGCCCGCGGGCCAAAGCGGCTCATCCACGGGTTTTTTTGGTATTATGCACTCATATATACTTTTTAATTTGTTTATCCTTATATTTACTAGTATATTAATAAACTAGTAAGACTTCATGTGTAATGATGTTAAATATTTGTCACCCTGTTTTTATTTTTATTTTTTTATGAATAGTTATAGGGTAATCACGCGGAGGAGAGACTTAATTCACATAAAATATTATTTGATTCATTAATATTTTTATTATGTAAAAAAGTATTTCATGTGCATTCACAAATCTTAATATCATTGTCAAATTTTAAAAAATATAAAATAAATAAATATGAAAGAAGAAGAAGAAAACAAAGAAAATAAAGATAAATAATACTAAATAAATAAAAAAATACTAAATTTAAATAATATAAAATTAACAAATAAAGAAATAATAAAAAAACGGGCTGGACCGCGGGCCAGCCTGCCCCAGCCCGCTTTAGACTGCGGGTCGAACGGGGCTGGCCAAGCAAAGGCCCAATCCCGTCCATTTAGGCGGACGGACGGGCCAGCTCGCGGGCCATGACCCATTTTGACAGTGCTAGGTAAAATGAAGGAGTCTGAAGGCCTGATGGTTAAATATAACTTGACGGGGACAAGAGACTCGATACGATCGTGCTCGAGCCAGGCTCCCATGCCAGAAGGAGGGGAAGCCAAGAACTGAAATCTGATCGGAGAATTGGCCGCGAGTCTAGTTACAGGTCTACTGCAAAGTTGACTTCTCGATGCACCTATCGTATGGTAATGCTCCATTCCCTTTGAGCCAAAAGCACTACAATCGATTGACATTGATAATACAAATCACATTTGCAATTAATACACCAAGCATAAAGTAAAAGATTTTTATGTTAAAGGAGAAATTACATTAACTTTTTTGACTAAAGGAGCTTTACCATTTGGACCTACCTAAGTTTCATAGCTAGTAAAGATAATTTATATAATTACACAATTAAAGTAGATTATCTAATTGATATCATCTAACAACCAAACAAAAATTATATATTAATGCATGGTATTTTAATTACTAAATAATATATAACATTTATATACATATTGTATGTTATGCATTACTTTTTATTCATTGTAATTTATGTATGTACTTGTGAGGTAATAAAATATAAAATTCAGTTTAATACAAGTTGAGTAGTTTATTTATTCCAATAAAAACTCATTACATAATACATTGAACTAACATTCTTTTGATATATTTTTATTTAACATTCATGTAAAATATTAAAAACATTATCAATTCTGTATATATTTTACATATTTAAAATCAATTTATAACTTGTAAAATACATTAACTAATAATTAAAAGATTTTCCAACTCACACCTGGGCAGTACAGGTGGCTTCTATTAATTGGCTGTATAGTGTCACAAATGTCCAACATCACTTCTTCTTCTCTTCAACGCTCCCAAAAACATCATATATAAATTAGATTTATTTTTTTTAATCATTTTAGCATAATTAGATCTGCGAAAAGCTCTTCTCCATTTTTTTGCTGCTGGAGGTTCGTATAATCTCGTCGCTGTTTTCCCCTCGATGAAATTCGAGTAATTTCGCTGTATTTTGATCCTTCGTGTTCGTTAATTTGAGCTGTGTTTTCAATTTTGTTGTTGGATTAATAAATATTATTGTTGAATTTATAGCTGTGTTTAGCTTTTATTTGGATATATATCACTCGGAACTTAGATCTGCTATGCTTGATATGGTTTCTGTACCTGATTGTTACTGTATTGATTTTTTCTGTTTTTGATTTCACAAGTTGCGATGAGAGTCATTGCGATTTTTGGAGGTTTTTATGGTATTGGATTTGTTTCGATCTTGCGGGTATTTAACCACTGCTTTTTGTTTCTGTGAATTGTATTCATTTGTTGAAGTATCGGTGACCTGATTTATTTGAGCTTCTGTTTGCTGATCTGCGTCAAATTAGCTGGTTTTGATGGCGATTACTGAGGTGCATGTGTTGATATAAGGTTTGGGTTTGATTTCACATGATGTAAGTTGTGTCTCTTGGAATATAATATGATGAAATTTTTTAATTGATTGCCTGGACTTGTCGCGTTTTTCCATTTATGTTGTAATGTTTTTTTAGATTGAGATTGGTAGTTTCCCTAGTACGTTGCTGGAAATGACGAATTATTAAGTGATTGGTTGGATTTATTGCATTGTTTTCATTTCTAAAGTTACTTGGAAACGATAGTCTTCATTGAATCATTGTTCATCATCCTGCGAGTTTGTTTTTATTGTATGACGTGCAGTTTGAAATAGTTTAATCGAAGAAAAAATGGGAGGTGGGTTTAGAGTGCTTCATCTGGTTAGGCCCTTTCTTTCGTTCCTGCCCGAGGTTCAGAGTGCGGACAGGAAAGTTCCATTCCGAGAGAAGGTCATATACACTGTGATATCCCTATTCATTTTCCTGGTCTGTAGTCAGCTGCCATTGTATGGAATACACTCCACTACTGGGGCGGATCCATTCTACTGGATGCGAGTTATTCTGGCTTCAAACAGGGGGACTGTGATGGAGCTTGGGATCACTCCAATCGTGACGTCTGGACTGGTTATGCAACTGTTGGCCGGTTCAAAGATCATTGAGGTTGATAACAATGTGCGAGAGGATCGTGCACTCCTGTAAGTGGATCGGGCTTATTCGGCTCATCATATATTTGATTAGTTTTGTGAATTTAGTGGGTTTTGAGTAAAGGGTTGGTGTCTGGCTGGTGTTTTCTGCTGAGTTATTGAAGACTTCTGTTTGTTGCATGTGAAGTGCTATAGTTGACTTGTACCTTGGTGGTTAAACTTGATCTTGAAATTTTAAACATTATTTAGCTAGAATTAGAGAATGGAATAATTGTTCCTCAAGATTTTCGTTCACACATGTCTGTTTATTTCAAACTCTGCAAAGGGAGGATAGCCTAAATGTAAAGGGAATAATGCATTCCAACTTATGTTTGAATATCTCAAAAGAGAACGTGAATTTCCTTTTATTTCTTGTTTTCTTATTGAAAATCTCTCTTGGCCAGGAATGGTGCACAGAAGTTGTTGGGCATCTTGATAGCGGTCGGTGAGGCTGTTGCATACGTCCTTTCAGGAATGTATGGCAGTGTCAGCCAACTCGGTGTTGGAAATGCAATCCTTATCATCCTGCAGCTCTGTTTTGCCGGCATTATCGTGATATGCCTCGATGAGCTTCTCCAGAAGGGATATGGTCTGGGTTCTGGTATTTCACTCTTTATTGCAACCAATATATGGTAAGTGGTAATAGTTTAAGCACCCTTCATTTAATTTTTATCCATGAATGATGGTTTTTTAACCTGTTTAAGGTTTTTTCCATTTTAACAGTGAAACCATCATCTGGAAAGCCTTTAGCCCCACCACCATCAACAGCGGCCGTGGAGCTGAATTTGAAGGTGCCGTTATTGCTTTGTTTCATTTGTTGATCACTCGGACGGACAAGGTTCGTGCTTTGCGGGAGGCATTCTACCGGCAGAATCTACCCAATGTTACGAACCTGCTTGCCACAGTCTTGGTCTTTCTCATCGTCATTTACTTCCAAGGGTTCCGTGTGGTTTTGCCTGTGAGATCAAAGAATGCCAGGGGGCAACAGGGCTCATATCCAATCAAGTTGTTCTACACTTCCAACATGCCCATTATTTTGCAGTCTGCTCTTGTTTCCAATCTGTACTTTATTTCCCAGGTGAGCTGAACTACTACTATGGATATATGGATGAGTTGGGGGAGAATCCTATCGGGTTTGACTGTTTGAGTACTCAGTAAAATCAATGGTTTGTTTGTATTTCTGCAGCTGCTATATAGGAAATACAGTGGCAATTTTCTTGTGAACCTTTTGGGGAAGTGGAAAGAATCTGAATACTCTGGCGGATCAGTCCCTGTTGGGGGTCTTGCTTATTATATAACCGCACCATCCAGGTAATTGAGATTATTTGATCGGCATGTTTTGGTTCTATTATGATCAACATAACTTTGACATTTTTTCCCCTTGCACATGGCTCACTTGTTCTTCCTCGTTCATATACCTTACTCTGGGAAGTGATTGATGTTGTTTTGCAGTTTGTCCGATATACTGGCCAATCCTTTCCATGGACTATTTTATATTGTGTTTATGCTTTCGGCATGTGCTCTATTCTCCAAGACATGGATTGAAGTCTCAGGATCTTCAGCCAAAGATGTTGCCAAGCAGCTGAAGGTATGTTCTTACATATTTTCTTGGTTCATTCTCCGCTATTTTGTTTATGCATTCTTGAGTTGGTTCTCTTTTGAGTCATTTTTAATGATACACCAACACCTATATTAAACTTGCTTTTGATATAGAAGTCAAAAGCGAGGTGAGAATGCCTCGTATCACCTAATGTATGGAAACTGAATATATTAGTTCGGATATTTGCCCGTGTCTGTGGGCAAGCTTTACTCAAGAAAAGTTTGTTCTACTTGTTTGAGCCTTATCACTTTTCCTTAACTTAAATGTGTTTCGTTTTTATGTGTTTCGTTTTTTCTTTTCTCAGGAGCAACAAATGGTGATGCCTGGACACCGAGAATCAAACTTACAGAAAGAGCTCAACCGCTACATTCCCACAGCTGCAGCTTTCGGCGGCATGTGCATTGGTGCACTCACTGTCTTGGCCGATCTTATGGGCGCAATTGGTTCAGGCACTGGTATTCTTTTGGCCGTGACAATCATTTATCAGAATTTTGAGACTTTCGAGAAGGAGAAGGCCAGTGAGCTTGGTTTCTTTGGTTTCTAAAGAAAAATCGTGCCTGAAAAAAAAAAAAACTACGCATTTTTGGTTCATTTGAGGAATGTAAAGAAAAACCCCAGGATTGGTAGCTGCGGAAAGTTCCAAAAGTGGAAGATTGTAGTGTTTTAGTTTTATCTTAGTCAGTTGTTGTCTTGTGCTTTTGTTTAATCATGCACTTTTAAGTGTTTTCTGAGATCGAGATTAGTGTTGAAACATAAAAGCCCACATAATTTTCTGTTAATTACATATGTTGTGCTACTCAATTTTCCAGTATTTTTTTTTCTTATTTTCTTTTGATGTTTTATCTTTTATTGATTCCCATCATTGTTGATATTTTGATGCTACACATTCTTGGATTCGGTTCACTATAATAATAGTGGTATACAGCGCTGACGACATAATAAAAACAATTACTACTATTTGATAATTTGTTTGAGACCAAAATAGTTACACGAATCTATATTTATTTACAATCCGGTAATAACAATTGCATTTTGCAAACAAATATTCACTAGTACAATTATTATTAGCTATCAGTCAATAATGAAACACGATCATGATTGTCTTAACTGTTATTAGATTTGCTTTTTCAATGTTTTGATATAAATATGGCATGAGAAAATATTAGATTGATACTTTTTATCACTGTTTTCAAACCCGGACCGGCCCGGCGGGTCGACCCGGGACCCGGTCAACCCGGAGCTGGAACCGGTTCGGGTGGGTTATTTGGACCGGGTAACAATAGACCCGGTCAAAACCCGGCCAACCCGGCCTTGACCCGGTCGACCCGGGTCATTGACCCGGCTGGGTCAACCCGGTTGACCCGGTCACTATATAGTTTTTTTTATTTTTTTTAATATTTTTATATAAAAAATAAAAACTATGTAAATATATTGATATTGTAAATATTTATTGTGAGAAACAATTCTCTTAACACTTTGATGTGCAAAGTTTATATAGAAAATATTTATTTTTGTCACTTTTATGTATATTTACATATCAAAAATACTATATATATAATTTTAAAAAAATTAAAATTAATTATCCGGTTCAACAATTGACCCGATGACCCGACGGTTGAGGGTGACCCGGTGACCCAGAGACCTGCCCGGGTCGATTTCCGGGCCGAGTTTAAAAACTATGCTTTTTATTGCACATGAATATATTTTTTTAGCACAAAAAAGACGGTAGCTATCTTTATATAATATCAATCGCAAACTGAAATAACATGTACTTCAATATTATGCCGAAATTTTTTGATGAAATAAAATAGAGCATTGTTGTCTTTATGACTACAATAATACATATCCCGCGCGATGCATGGGGTGCACGAAAGTCATTTATCAAATCTTATAATTATATAAATGAATAAAGAAAAATGTAAAGGATATATTTAGTACGTGACATGTAATAGGCCAAAATGTGAACACGGGTGATGCACGCGGTGCACAATTTTAAGGTCATTTATTAGTACAGAGTCCGTGCGATGCACGGAGTGCACAATTTTCTAGTATGTGTAATACAAATACATACTGTATGCACGGGACAGAAGTACTAAATGAGTTATTTCTACAGAGCTTGCCCGTTTAGTAGCTCCTGAACACGGGTGCACAATTTGTAGTACGTACCATAAAATCAGAACATATTTTCAGACAATTAGATAATAAATAAAGCCTTTTTTTTATTTTAGTAAAAATTTTACGTACTTTTTTTTATTTCCATCCAATTTGGTAGGATGCATTAAATATGGATTAGATTTTATATGTAAAATAAAATAAAAAATAAGTGGAATAGTTTTACGTGTTGCAATATTTTATATTTCAAAAAAATTAAAAAATCTTCTTTTACGTATTGCATACTAACATTTTAGGAACTACATGAATATTCTTAAATTAATATTGCATACCCAATATTTTAGGAACTAATTAAATGCTAATTTGATTTGCATACCAAAAATATTAGATGCATTAATTAAATGTTTGAGAAAAATAGCAAATCATTAATCAGAGTTGACTATTCTACATACTACATTTAGTAAATAGTATAGCCTTTAATAGAAGTATAGATATCCGAATCTCTAAAGTCTAATTTTAAATAATAATCTAGGATTAGGAAATTAATGTGAAAATACTTGTAAAAAATCTAGATTTCTAGTTTGTCAGCAAGACAAAAATTTTGAATAATAATAATAAAATAAGTAAGTTTCCTTGTCTAGAATAAATAGGAAAGAAACAATTAAATTAAAGATATAAAGATCCTTAATTATCTCCATCATAAACCGTATATATATAGATAAGCTCAATCACCTTAACCTAATTCAATTCAGCAATAATTTACTAAACCCCACCTCTCTCTCTCTCTCTCTCTCTCTCTCTCTCTCTCTCTATATATATATATATATATATATATATATATATAAACAAACAAACAGAAGAGGTTGTGATATAGAGAGTTAAATTCATGGGAGAGTTAGAAGGCATGAAGTTGTTAATGTTCATTAATGCCGGTTTCGTCTTCATGACAATTTACCTATATATTAATATTAATATTAATATTAATATAGGGCGTTCTCTTTGGGAAGACAGGAAGTTGTTAATGTTTCTTAACGCCGGTTGTGCCTTCATGACAATTTACCTACATACTAATTTAGCGTTTTATTTTTGGGGAAAAATAAAAGAAAAGAAACATATTATGTTGCAAAAGAAACACGATTGATTTGGCGGCATCACGGCCGGCGGGCAAAGGATGGCGGCATCACGGCGGCAAATGCAGATGCCACACCCGAGTCTCCACAGCCAACGGTGGTCTCATTTATTTATAGTGTTTAATTATTATCATGTTCATACATTTATATTATATATATATATATATATATATTTCTCAATAACATTGTCGTTAGACATGAATTATTTACTGCCTTTTCCGCTCAAAGTATTAAGATTATCATTATTGTTATTATTATTATTATTATTATTATTAGCTCTACATATATAAAATTCCAGGCCGATTGATCCAGTTTATGTTTTCTATTTTGCTATTTTTATGTTGACCGATGTTATTTCACAATTATAAGATACAAGATTTGTCATTGTTAATTAATTGGGCATGATGTTATCGAATTGAAGTTAATTTATAAGAGCTCGTTATCACATGGAAGAATTGAGGATGATGCATGGTGAACTTTAATTTTCTTTTAACTACATAATTTATACTAAAAATATAAAACAGAAACAAATTTCAACACAAACTCGTTTTACTTTATTTTTGCTTGTCAGCTAAGTTTATGCATGTCATATTTTTCCTTCACCAAAAAATGTCAACCAAGACTTGTGAACTTTCATACGATTAAAGTTATACACAAATTTATTATCAACTTTCATATGATTAAAGTTATACACAAATTTATAAAGTAATATTTAAGATACATTTCATTTACATAAGATATGGTTTGTGGAGTCTATTTGACCAAATTATTAATTTGAGATGATGAATCTATTTATTTATTTATTTATTGCAACAAAGATGAATCTAAGTTGGGTGTTCAAAACTAGTTTCAATTGTCAATACCAACCAATAATCCACCCTTAATATGGTAATTAGTTATCTATATTTTATTTAGATTTTTGTTTGGTATATCAGTTTATTCCATATTTCCATCACATTTAAGTTTTGATTGATGGGGTTAAATATGTTCTTGTCATTAATAATAACCCTTATGCCAAGTCATTGACAGCAGTCCATTAAAATACAATTCAATGCCATGATATATATATATATATATATACTAGTGGCGTCTTGGCTCTGCACGCACAGCCGGCCCGAGTTTAGTCTATAATTGTAGAGTATTGATTGCTTTTGGGTCCGGCCCGGGTTTAATCTATGATTGTAGAATATTGATTGCTTTTTTGTCAGCCCCCAAATCTAATTGTTAGCTAAAGTATCGCTTTTGATCACATTCTAGTATAATGGCCAAATTTTTAGTGCGTTCATATTCACTCACTATTTAATGCGAATAAACAATCCAGTCTGCTTACAATTACAAATTGTGCAAATCGATTGGGAATTAGTGGATCGGATTATTTATAAATGACTATGGATTAGACTTTAGTCACAATTGACTTTGAATGTTACTGTGCCACCAATGGTAGAATAGAATTGTACAGGGAATGTTTAGAGGTGTTTCTCAAATCTTAACTATTTTGACATTGCTTGTATACTAACTATCTAGGAGCTGATTCAAGAAACTAAGCAAAACAAATTAGTTCAATCTCCATTCCTTTCTCTCTAGGTTGGCCTCACTAATCATGTATCGAGTTTCCCTGCTGCTTCTCGGCAATAATAGTCTTGTATCTTCCTTCAATATTGAGTTAAGATTGGACATTATCATGATGATCCGGTAAGATTGGACATTATCATTTTGTAGAAGACACCTATAATAAAAACATTTGACCAAACAGAATTTTTCGACAAATGGCTTAATTTAGAGACTCATATGGTAGTATACTGAATTATAATGTACCTTGGGTCTTTGAGACTCTACTTCTTTATCGAGATCATGTTTTTTCTTCGGAGCAGCTAATAGGCTCTGCATCCCAGTGTAGCTTGTTCCTTTTGAGCTTCTTCCATCTCCATTATAAGCCTCTCATGTTCACTCTCATCACCCTAAGTGCACAAGTAACATGAATAATGGATTTGGTAGTTTAATACCAAACAAACTCAATATTAGATCAAATAAACACTAATTAATTCTGATGGTTTTGCTCAGTCTCTAGCATTTTGACCAATCATGCTAGAAAATTTCGATAATCATTACAAATATATTTGGATAAGTAAAAAGTAGGGAGCTGGTGTTATGGTATGTGTCTAAAACAAATCAGATGTGTCATTCAGTTATACATTTCAACAAAACAAACCTTGAGGTTCTTAGAAGCAACCTCCATTTGATTTTTAGTCACCTTTATCTTTTTCTCTAAATCCTTAAGTCCACTTTCTCGATTTCCAGAATGGTTATGGATTGACTTTTCAAGATCTGATACTTTAGCTACACATTCTTTATACAAAAGCTGCTTCTTTTTTATGGTTGATTTTGCTGCTCCAAGCTCCTCCTCGATCTTATTAACCAACTCGCGTAGCTGCATCACGTACGAAAATGTTGATGTGATAGGAATTAATATCATGTATCAGACAATCTGGAGTTCTGAATAAAGGATGTGTGGCTTGACATGG
>CACSLK010013932.1:44355-59074 GCA_902706635.1 Striga hermonthica | reverse complement strand
AAAAAAAAAAAAAATGTTATATAAGCCTTGTGCTAGAACAGCTTCTATCCTTTGCTAGTATTTTTACTTTTTCTACATCGCCTGTCCCCTCGAAAATTGCAATAACGAGTCCATTTTTTTTTTACCTCATATTCGAGTTCTCAATTCTGAATAAGCATTCTTTCCTCAGAGGCGAATCCGTGAAGATGGCCCTTATAAAATCTTCCACCTGCAAATGAGAAAACAAAGTAGCAATTAGCAAGGGAAAAGAAAAATGAAAGAAAGATAAATTCTCTTCGATTCTTATAACTATTCCATTCACTCGATGGCGTTGTTTAGTGATGCATTGGTATACATAACGGTGTTGGGGATGGGATTTACAAAGTAAAATATTTTCATACCTCGGATGATGTTAGATTGCAGTCAGAAAGTTCGCCACTCTCCCATGCCTCAGTAATCGACTTCAAAGGCATGTCCAGAAGTTCTAAGGGAAGAGGCAGAAAAAATATTTAAATAAGGTCTGATGTGAAATGATCAAAACTCTCTACAAATAAACATCGAGGTTCAGCGTGCAATCATTCAGTTTCTTATTAAATGATAATTTTTGTGTGTTAATGTGTACCTGTCAAGAGTGCTGAAATTGTACAAAACAAAACTGAAAAAAAACAAAAGAGAAAACTCATGGGAATTTTTTTTTAAAAGAGAAACAGTGCTTTTTTCTTAACTAGTTCAGAACTAAGGGGCAGATTTTATAATTATGCCAAAAAAGGATAAGAAAGAAAGCAAGTAGAATGGTACCTGCCAATTTTCTGAGCTTCCGAATGGATAATATAAAAGAATCGGTGTCATTCTGGCCATCTTGTGTCCTTCCTGTGCGGTCAAAGGCCAAAAGGGGCTCCAATAAAGACGAGAGATGCTCAAATAGCAAATGGATGAGTCTTTGAAGCTGTAATATACGGTGTGACAGAAAAAAAAAATCAGCTTAGCACTTTGAGAATTTTCAACTAAAATTTCGCATGCGTGCCCATGTTCCGTACCTGCAGAGTTTCTTCAGCTGCCATATCATCCAACAGAAGTATCTCTTTTACAATTCTTGAGAATACAGATTCTAAAATCATGGTCATGCTCTTCTCGTAGATTGAAGGAAGTAAGAGAGGCTCCCAAATGATGTGCACTTTCTCAATAATGAAAGCAACCTGAAGAAATTTAAGGTGTCTTGAAAATAAACTATGGCAAAAATGGAGAAGAGGAAGGAAATAGAAGCGATTGCATACCTGGTCTATACAAAACTTGGCTGATTCAAATTGTTTGATCTGGTGGGTATTTTGAAATCCATCAGCTCCATCAACAGCCTAGCAAATAAAAAGAAAATACATCGGATCAGATTAAAAACTAAGACCATGTAAAAATGTGTGCAGATATAATTTCCAACAAATATATGTACCTGATTCAAATTATGAAGGACAAGCTGAATTTGTCGCTTCAAAACATCTTCGGCCATGAGCTGGAATCTGGGAGCCAAATCAATAAATATCACATGTTCTTTCACAGAACTGGGGAAGTATGGGCGATACTGTGACATTACAGAAGAGACATTAGGATATATAAAAAGAAAATTACATGTTCTTCAAACAGATAATAACTGGTCTTATTTCCAAACAATCCTTCAGATACGCGTCAAGATTATGAACAGTTACACGTGCGTCTAGATTATGAAGAATTCCTCACATAAACAAACTAATATTCATTAAAAAAAAAAAGAATCAAATTCCTCTAGTCAAATTACATCAGCAGACTGCCGCTACCCGAACAATAACATAGAGAATTTCTCGCGTAGTCTTGTGATACTATCCAAGGAAGATGTAAGTTCGGAAAGAATAAGAAACCAAATTTCATATATTAGTATTCATCTTATTTTAATAAATAGACATAATTAAAGAGGCATCAACACCACATTCATGCATACCTCAAATGCAAGCCCAAGAATCTCCTGAGATAGGTAGAGGCAGTCATTGTGAATCAGAACAGCAGCCTGGTTGATGGAATCCAGCTGTCTTTGAAGCTTCAAGAATTCCAGAAAGAGTGTCACAAAATTACCATGTCTATATAGAAACTCGAGCAGCATCTATAGAATTCTCAAACGGTGAACTGAAAAGTTAAACAAATCCAGGATAATAACTGCCTAAACAAATATAAAAAGTCCATAGACTTTTAATCACATGCATTCTCCACCAACCTTCACAGGTATGATAGCTTCATAAAGAACTAAAGCTTTTCTAGCAGCGTGATAGAATTCCAATCCAACTTTTGGAGGTAACAAACATACATCCTGCATAAACCATCCCAAAGAAAATAAGCTATAAAAACACAAACACATGTACTCTACAACTGTACCAATGTACTTAGCTCAGAAAAAGAAAGGAGAAGCTATATTTTATAAAGTTTCTTTCGACATCTTCCTTCTAAAGGTTAGGGTCCCTAATCCCTCAAACCTGCTGAATACGAAGTAAAAGAAGACATCCTCACAGAGACTCAATTTTGGCTTTATAACACTTGTACTCTACAACTGCACCAGAAAATAGGCGCTGCATTGCGCACAGTTAACTGACCTTAAGTGTTTGATGCACAAGCTCCATTAGCTGTTTGGCTGCCTCAGACACCACGCATTTCTCAGATGAGAAGAGTAGAACAACATAGTTAGAGATATCTCCAGCATGTTGTTCCTTATGGACCCCTGAAATTTTCATAATGAAGTCCTGCAGAAACAACGATGGTTAACTGACAAACACAAAGTATCAGAAGAGCTCTGAATTGTATACTCACTTGAGGAAGACTAAAATTAGATTGCAGAAGCATATTTCTGGCCTTAGACAAAATCTGAACTTTCTTTCGTGATGCAAAGTGAACCTCAACATTGTCAGCAAATCTGCTTAGTTTCTCATCCTTGATGTCAGATGGGGATATGAACCCAAGTTCCTTTAAAGCTGCCTCAAAATCAATTGTTAGTTTTCTGACCTCTTGGAACTCAGCCAGCTTGGAAGCATCATCAGGCACAACCTGAATTCAAAGTGGATGATACTCTGACTACCAAACATGTGAAAGTGATAATCTTTATATATGTAAAACTATTGTTAACTACAATTTTTTAATGCAGACTGCAGAGTACCAATGCAAACAGCATGTATATATTTCAAGAGTTCTTCGGAGAATACCTATCACTGACATTTAGAAAAAAACTGCAAAAACAATAATGACCAGACCTTGGAAAGAAAATTGGAAATAATCATATCTGACATCCGTGGCCAAGTCAATCTTCCGAAACAGCACATCCAAGAACTATTTTGAAAGACTAAGAACTTGTTAACAAACTCAACGATCTTAAGAATGCTGGAGTACATAATTTCACCATTCACCTTGTTACCCTGCAGTACAAAGAAGATTGGAGTACATGGAAATATAAGAATTTCAAAACTATGAGCAAATGGTTTGCTATTCAACAACATACTTTGATGAACGAACAAGCTAGATACAAGAGAAAAAATAATAATCACGAATGCCATATTCGTAACACGTACCCCAGGATCAACAGAAGGAACCATTGTAAACACTGCCTCTGGGGCATGGCCCGAGTCCTGATTGATTTCTTCTATATATGGAGTCGCAGTACAACTCACTAGCGGAGTAAGAACATATTTAATAATCAAGTCTGCAACTTTAGCAAGCCCATAATCGAGTATGCCAGCAACCTACATAAGCAGTATGTGCAATACTCATAGTCATGGAATTGGTAGAGAAGGAACTAAAATGTTCCCTTAATCAGCATTACATATCAATAGATACAACAGTAAAGATAACTCACATCCAGTGCTTTCAAAACAGTGTATAGCTCTAGCCCATCAATCCCGTTCACACTCATCTGATGCTTAATATGCAGTGCATTACCGCCCTGCTCAATTTTCACTGCTTTCTCCATAAACCTCAAAAGCAGCTCTTGAATCTACATCCAAATTGAATGGATCTAAAAAGGGAATCATAAATTTCAATAAAATAATCATACCGTGATTAAGATAGACCCATAACAAAAGTACATCTAAACTTAACTACAAGCAGCACGCCTTAAAATGATGCGATACACGACACAAGTAATCTTGTAAGATAGAAGTACATCTATATGCTCATTCATTAACACAAAATACAATAAGCTCTTGGCATAACATCACATTGTAGAATTATACCCTAACACATAATCCATTAACTGATACAAAAATAAAATTTGAGCTAGCACCATGAAGATATTACTATACAAGTAAACATGGAAAATAAAAAATGATAACGGAAGCTAAATATAATAGCTTAATTACCTCCTCAAAACATTCCGTCCATTGCCTTTTGAGAATCCCATACACCTCCGGCTCACCTTCGGCTGCCACCTCAGCATCGCTGCCGCCCCCAACTCCAATGGCAATCTTCAGCTCCCTCAGTCCATCCGCCGCCTCAACCACCCTACCACTTTTCACATCATCTCTAACCACCCCAAACTTTCTATCTAATTCCAAAACAACCCCGACAAACTGCAGAACCTCCCTCTTCTCCCTCGCCTCCAGCCTCTTCTCCACAATTTTCCGAACGATCCTTCCGACATCCGCCTCGATTGGCTGATCGCATATCAGCTTGAGCAGCGCTACGACATCGTCCGATAGACGCTCCGACCTGGAAACGATGTCGGAGCACTGGGAGAACAGGGAGGCGAATTCGTCGTGGTGCGCGAGGAGGTACGATTGGACGGTGGATTTGATCCTCAGCGAGTGGGCGTCGAGGCGAGATATGAGGAGGCGAAGATCCGGCGCCGATAGCGGCGAGGAGGCGGATTCGGGCGAGGAAAGAAGATCCTGGACGTTGATTGTATCGAAGAGGACGTCCATCAGGAGAGTCCACTGAGTCGACGGTGGGGAAGTCCGCAGCCGATAACTGTGTGTGGGTTTTCAGCGATTTAGGAATATTTGCACTTTGAGACCTCAAAGATGTGGTATTATATTACTTTTATACCCCGCAAATTAAGAAAGGTAACAAAATTTACCCATTGATTATCCCTTTATCATGCTTTAAAGAAAACAAAAGAAAAGAAGAAAATTTTACCCAATTTATAATTTTTTTTATCCCTTTGCACTTTTCCCTCAAGTTTTATTCACGAAATTGGTAATTAATAATGCTTATTAAAGTATAAAATCAAGATAGTTTCACAATCATGACTGGATTAACAAACGAGTCATAATCAAATTGAGTGTCAATCTAGATCTAGACCAAGGGGTCAGCGAAAGAGTCAAGTTATGATTGATAAGGGTGAGCAAAATCGCACTGAAAGCCTAATGCGTTCGGTGCGGTGAGGTTCGGGATTTAAAAGATTCGATTTGCAATGCAGTTCGATTTTAAGTATGAACGGTGAGGTTTTAACCAAATCGCACCGAACTTTGATGTGTCAAATAAAGTTGTTAGTATATTTGCTTAAACTCCTAAAGTCTTACACGATTTTTCATCTATAATTAATTAACTTTAAAGTTTAAACATTAAAAAAAAAAAAAAATAGTGAACTTCAATTCATGTTTAGCTTAGAGTTTGATTTGTATGGTTTTAACTTTGATTTGTGTTTTTGCATTTTTCAAATTCTGGTTAACCGAAAAACAAAACTACACCAAATCGAAAATTTCAATTTTGTTCAGTTTGGTTTTTTATTTTATTTATTTATTTATTTATTTATTGTGGTGCAGTTCGGTGTATAAACTTTAGATTTTTGGTTTTCATTTTAATACAGTGTGCAGTGCCGTTTTTTACCGAACTGCAATGATGTTCACCCCTAATGCGTGGTGCTATCTCAATTTCAATTTCAATATGGTTTTTTCTATGCTGCACCCAATTATAATTATTATTTTTTGCAAATCCGTTTTTGTAGGTGTAGGTTTGCCCTGAACCTAACTATATTAAGTATAAATTAATAAAAAAATCGAGCAGAATTGTGCATTTTGTAGGTTCAATTTTTTAATGTAAAAACAATTGTTCAATTTTGGTTCGGGGCTTTCTATATCATGGTGCGATCAATTAATTAATTTATAGGTTCCGTTTTTCACTTTCTTTTTCCGAATTTGTAAGGTTCTGCACCAAACCTCACAATTACTCACCCCTAGGCAGACTCAATTTTCCCACCGTTGCTCGAGCTCGACCAACTGAACATTTTAGGTTTGACATGACTAGACAAAATAACCCAAACGCCCAAAATCGACTCAAATTTGCTCGAGTTCACCTCAAAATTTCAACAAAAAATGATTTCGGTGTAATTATATATATATAAACTACAGAAGTGAGCTCGTAATCGAAATTCTCAAACTCAAGTCAATCGTTGACTCAACTGCTCGCGAGCGGCTCTACCCTATTTTATTTGCATTCATAACTCGGACTAAAGTTCTAATGGAACCTAGTGCCCTCGTGATTAGTCATCACATTCGGTCAACTAATCTTATTAATACTTTCTTTGAGACGTACTACAATTAACCTATACACACCCTTACTCGAGTATCTTAATCAATTGATATTTATGAAATTAATATACAATATAAATAAATTAGGTGGTGGATTCATTTGATTAAGCCGAAAGTATTTATGATCCAATATTGCCCCCACCGAAAAAGTAAGAAAGCATTATTGTTCCCAGCAGTAGGTTGCGTGTTTACATATGTTCATGTGTGCAATATGTTCACAGGTGGCAAATTTTGGGCAAATATATGCCCTTCACATTAATGACTCAACTAAAAAATGCAGCTGCTCGTTAGATCTTGATTTGATAGTTTTAAGGAGCATAAGTTATGTTTTGCTGCATACACGAATCGAGTGACTTGTGGTTGCTCGAGTCAAAGTTGGACACAAGTTCAAGTTTGATCGAGTTCCGCTCAGGCTCGACTTTGATCGAGTTCAAGTTGCTCGAACTCAAAATCGAGCATGTATGTGTATGAGATTGTTTGCTTCATGCTTCGCTTCATTATAAATTATTTTATAGAAATACCTATTACACGAGTTAAATTTTAGCCAAACTTGAAAGAAAACCTTATATTAATAGAAAATTATTGAAAATTCAAAATTAACTAGAGTGAGTTTCGAGTTGATCTCGAGCATATATATATTTTTCTCGATTCACCCTAGTCGAGCTCGGGCAACAGTGAAAAGAATCGAGACTAACACGATAAGACCAATGCTATGGTCGGCTTAGCTAGATTACATCTTTACTCCATATAACGTTTTGAGTTTGAAGTCATTTTTTTGGGCACAAAACATTGTTTGGCAATTAGTTTATAGCAGATAATTGATTGTATTAGTGAAAAGCTACTAGTGAATTCTAATATTTGATTTGACTAGTTGATTGTCTTAGCGATTTCAAAATGCTAATCGTATAAGTTATTTATCAACAAACTAGTTAGAAGATTTGACGGTTAAAACCCTCATTAAGGTTTAATTCGCTACTTTTAGGTCCTGATTGGTATAATAGAATGATTGAATGAATGTTGTAGGAATGAAATGAATTGAATAATGGAATGATTATGAGAATGGAATGAAACAAGTTTTGTTATTGATGCGTTTTGTATGCAGAAGGAATAAGACCTGAATGGAATGACATTATCATTTTTTATTATAAAAATAAATAAAGTTTTTATAAAAAATAATATATTTTTAATAAATTATAAATGTTTTTTTAATAATATATAAAAATAAAATAATATATTTTTTATGAAATATAAGAAATAATATATTTTTAAAAATATATAAAAGTAAAATAATATATTTTTAAAAGTAATATATTTTTAATATATGAAAAATAATATATTTTTAATAATATACATTTTTATTTTTTTAAACTAAACAATAATTAAAAGTAAGCTTTCAATTTTTATTTGAATTTTATTTTTTAAAATAATATTTTTTTTAATAATACATAAAAATAAAAGTAATATATTTCTAATAATTTATATTTTTAATATTTTTTAATACTATATTTTTCAAAGTAATATATTTTTAATATATAAAAGATAATATATTTTTAATTATATAAAAATAAAATCCTTTCAAAAACTGTGGATGTCATAGTGTGGCACGCTCTTGCGGATCCGGGTTCTCTTGCTCAATCGATATATTTTCAAATTATATATAAATGCTTTTTTTGTTTTATTTTAATATAAGTATTTAATATATCTAATTAAACAATAAATAAAAGTAAGTTTTTAATATTTTTATTTGAATTTTATTTTTTAAAATAATTTTATTTAATATATTTTAATCATTATTTATAATATATTATATATTTATTTTTTATTATTATTTGATAATTTAAGTTTTTGAAAAATTGATTCCTACACATATGAGAGTGAAAAAATCTTCCATGAACTATGGAATGGCTAATTCCATGGAGATGGGTTTTGTCATTGCCACTGGAATGGTCATTCCTTTCCAAAAAAATATATCAATCATGGGATAAGGAATGAGTAAGAAAATGATCATTTCATTCTCATGTCATTCTCTCATAACAATCATGTCATTATATCGATCTGCTAACATCTAAACCAGGGGCGGACGTAGACTTTAAGGACAACAGGGGCACAAACTGCGATCAACGGTCAACGTTGGAAGTCAACACTCAAATAAATATTTAACCAACTAAAAAGAAATAAAAAGATTATTTTTTTTACCAAACACCTTATTTTTTATTTCTTATTTAATAGCTAGAGTTGAGTCTATTCTCATTTAAGAACAGAGACACATGTGATTTAACCCCTATATAGTATATATATTTATATATATATATATATTTGTTTTTTAATGTATTTTGTAAATGAAAAAAAAATAAACAAGAAGTTGAGTAATAACATAAGCATAAATTCTACAACTTAAAAAATAACATACTAGTAAGGTTAATAATTCTAAACATTTTTTTATTTATTTATATTAAAATAACTATACATAATAATTAATAACATGTATTTTTTTATATCAAGATAATAAACATATATATCTATATACACAGTTACACACACATAAAATTCTACAGGGGCCGTGCCCCTACGGGCCCCTATGCAGTTCCGCCCTGATCCAAACTGAATCCATGGGATCAAATAAATAAAACAAGCTAATATCACATTATTCCTCTAGGAAATACAGAGAACACTGTTCTTCTAGGAGAATATAGGGAACACTACATTCAGAATGAAACAAGGACTGAAAGCAAATACATATAGTGAGACATAATAATTCTGAAATATTATATAGAAACATAGGCACTACTTGCTGCTGGAGATATAAATCAACAAGTAGCCTGATACAGAATACAAATAATTACTAATAAATAAGGGTAGCAAAGATTTCATAAAAATTCATGCAAGCTATGGCTCAGCAGGTAATCCACAATAACCCGACTCATTTTCTCCGTTGGATGGAATGAATCCCAGAATACGTATTTATTTGCATCCGAGCATGTGAACGGATTCATTTGATCACACATGTATCCCATCTCAAACATCCCCGATGCACAACATGCAACCGAGGCCACTTCAAACCCTGTCCAAATTTTGCGAAAAAGAAAAAAGTTCGCATTTAAAACATACCCAAGTCATCCAAATGGGACATAGAGTTTAGTGTAATCCTTCAGTGTTGCAACAAGTTAGGCTATGCTTGGTAAACCTAGCTGATAAACTAGCTTTCAAGTGAATGTCGAGCTTATAGCTGATAGCTTATGGCTGAAAAAACGCTTATAGCTGATAGCTTATGGCTGAAAAAACTAGCTTATATGATAAAAATGTTTGGTAAATTTGACTGATAAGTTAGGTTAAATAAAATTTTCAATGGACTTATTTGAAAAGCTACCCAAGAAAAAGCTTATGAAAAAATTCATCCTACCACGTCCAAACTTATTTGAATACATGTAGCTTATAAATTAATTAAATAAGCTATAAGTTTAGCTTATATGCTCACCAGACACTGACATATTTTCACATTCCTGAACAGTATAACTCTAATAAATAATATGCGCAGAATCAAAATGTAAAGGCAGGCGGGCATACCTAAAGCCGAGGGCTTGTGAATGATTCCCATAAAGACATTATAAGGATTGGAAAAAACGAGCCTGATCCCGGGCATATCTTCGTTGGCCTTCTTCACCAGACCACTCAGCTTCTCGTTAAAATGCAGGGCAACGGCATTGTACCCATCCATGCATCCATCCCCGTTACCATTGACGAAATTCGTGGTCCTCTCTAGCGGCAGGCAGCCCATAGGGGGCAGCCCGGTAAGGGAAATCTTTCGGGCCCCAAGCCCGTACATTTCCCTGATGAATCTCTCGGCAAGCCCAATAAGGAAGTCTTGGAACTGGTCGACCGTGTACTTGGAGCGCGTGCTCGGGAGAGTGTAGTAGTTCTCGAGAAAGTCGTTCGTGCCTAAGCTGACGATATATAGAGACTCGCTGATTATCGAGTCGGCTTTCGCGTTGCCTACGTGGGCCCGGAGTTTGTTCTGGTAATCCTTGAAATAATCCAATTCCTTCCAAAGTGGGATCACATTCTGCAAAAGTAAAAAATAAAAAAATAAAAATAAATGTGCAGAAATTGAATTGATCACCAGCTTAATTTGAATTTGATTTGTTGATTTCATTAATGTGTTTCTGAATAAAGATGGTACTAGCATATTTTTTTTTCAGTTATTTGGTGTGACACTATCTGTGTTATAGATTGATTTGAATGCTTTGAGCATGAATTATATATATTTTTTTTGGTAGCCAGCCACGGTATCCGGAGCTTTTTCCGACCGTCGCACACCATTGCCAATGGTGGGTGAGTCTCCTAACAAAGGTTTTCTGCATTCACAAGGACTCGAACCGAGACTTTGCTTAAGCGACATCAAGCTGCTTACCACTTGAGCCAACTCTTGTTGGTAGCATGAATTATATTTTAGTTACATATACATATTAACTTAGGGTGTCACATTTTTATTTGAAAGTGATGCATAATGGCATTTTGACAAAAATACATATGCCTGGGAAAATAACATACTTTTGTTTATATAGTTCAGTTAAAAAATGTGCACGTTTGTTTAATTCAATTCTATTATATTCAATATTATCTATATAATTACAAAATTAATCTATCGTCTTTAGACATCACGTTAAGTTGCTGCTAATCATGATTTACAGCTTTTAATTAACACACAAAAAGAAGGATATAAATAATAAATCACATTGTATCAATTGTGAAACACTTACGAGGACATTAGAGGTGGCGTTATCAAAACCAGTCCCCGCCGACGCGAAGCAAACTCCCTCCGCAAAATCCGTGATATTGTACTGCGGGTCCAGGTACGCCGGCACGAACGGCCGCAGCCCGAACGCCTCCGATATGAAATCCGGCGGGATCCGCCCGTTGGAGAACCTCCCCGTCGGCCGCCCGCCGAAGAAATCGCGGCCGTACGGGCGGAAATTGCTCTTCAGCACCGTCGAAATCTGGTTGTTGTTCCCGGCATCGACCGAGGAATCGCCGAACACGATCACCGCCGGGACCTTTGCCGCGGAGGCGGCGGCGAACGCGAATAGAAGCAGGAATGCAGCTGGCGCGGCGGAGCAGGACATTTTTTGTGGTTGGTGGACGTGTGATTTTTGGGAGGTTTATATAAATTTGTTTGCGCGGAAAGGGGGAAAAGTTTGTTGGGAGGTGATGAATAAATGTTTTTTTTTTTTTTGTTTTTTTTTTGGTTTTGTTGGGGGTGTGTTGGGGAGTTGAGAGGAGCTTTTAATTGCCATTAATGAGGAAAGCTTTGCTGTGAGGAGTAGGAAATGTTTTGGGTTTGCTGTGTCCATGGATTTAGTGTGTTGGGTTTTGACAGTGATGAGTAAGAAATGCGTGCACACTCTTTGCTCTGCTGTTACAATATCTCATGAAAATGATAAATGTCTTGAAGTTAGTAAATCTATTTTGGGTGAAAAAATTCATTTGGTAAATAATTCAAATTTGATAATTTAAAATAGAAAAAATGTCTATAAAAAGGGAGATTCTAGGATTTCGTTACGGAACCATTCTGTCGGGATTTGTAACCGTTAGATCATCAGGATAGTTGATCTAACGGTTATAAATCCCGACAGAATAATTCAGTAACGAGACTGTAGCATTTCCCTAAAACTTAAGTCAAGAACTGATAGTTTTGAAAAAATCGATTTTATGGAAGTTCATTTTAATAAATGGACTTTTACAAAAATGTACCCAAACAAGCACATAATATTGGCTATTTTGTAAATATTTATCGAGGTTATGAGTGATAATAGCTTATAGCTGAACCAATAAATAAATAAATAAATAAATAAAATCAGTGACATACTCAATATAGTTTACAATAACACCTGCATTTTGTAATTAAACCTGAAAGGGAGGCCATTAATTTCATCATATGGTATTTTTGAAGTATTGATTTCAATGAAGTGGTCCCTCGAGTAATAGCACATTTTTATAGTAAAATCATCACTGTTGCTTCTTCAACAAAATCGTATAGTTTTATATTGTAATGCAGTATTAATTATTATACAGAAGAGCATTAATTCAGTTCACAAACTTAATAGATATGGAAAATATGTAACCTACTACGAACTACTTTTCATAATATGCATTAACTAAAAATGCTAAACCATACAACTCCATTTAAAAGGACCATAATGTGCATTACATGCATAGTTTTTTTACCTGGCCCACCCGGGCCCCAGTCGACCCGGAGTCGGAACCGATCTGGATGGACTTTTGGACTGGGCAACAAAGACCCGGCCAACACTGCTTGACCCGGCCAATCCGGAGCATTGCCCGGCCCATGTATATATATATTTATTTTGTTTTTAAAATTAAAACTATGGGTGTATGTTTATATAGTAAATATATATCATTAGATTCATATTATTAACACTTTAATGTACGAATTTAATATACAAATCATTTTATTTTGTTACTTTTATGTATAACTAGTACAACGCCCGTGTATTACACGGGTGGTTGCTAATTTTTTTTTCTTAAAATCTAAAATTACTGAAAACAGGTAGTTAAAAATTTTAATATATTTTAAAAATATTTATATTATTATATTTAGTATGACACTTTTTATTTGTGCGACTTACTTGTGTTATATTATAAAAATTTTCATACTTAAAACGTATAACTACATTAAACATAAATATATCAATTGAGAAATAAAATTATTTTTCTAATGAATTTTTGTAAATATTATTAGTTTTATTATTATAAAGATAAATATAATTTATTTATTTCATATATACAATATGAATGTCAAATCGAAGATCATCAAAAGATGATTAATTTAATATATTATATATGTAAAAGCGATAAGAAATACAAAAGTTATCAACTTTTAAAATACATTTACAATTCAATAGTTAATTGTAGGAAACAAATCAAAAGTCAGTGATATATTAGTCACTTAGTGACTCACTATCTAAAATTACAAAGAAGTAAAGGGTTATATTAGTACAGTTGATATTAAAATACCTAAATTAGCTAAATAATATTTATGGAATGCCCGAATCTAGATTATTAATTATTAATATATAATATTATTTGTCCAAACCTAATTACGAAGCATGATTCTTCGCCAGCACCAGAAGCAGTCATGTAAGCTCAGCACATTCTGGAATAATATATAGGGAGGATTATATGATAAAAATACTCTATATATAATTTTAAAAAATTTAAAATTAATTATCTAGTTCAACGATTGACCCGGTGATCCAAGTACCTGCCCAGGACGATTATCGGGCCAGGTTTAAAACTATGATTATATGTGTGCTATATCGTTTGATTTTATTTTATTTTATTTTATTTTGCAACAATACGAGATTAACAATTTATACATAAATCATTTATAAACAAGTTACAAACCAAAAAATAGTACAATTTAAGACTCAAATAAAAACAAAAATTATAAATCAACGTAAAACTTAGTATATTTTGCAATTGTTTTATATATATATATATATATATACACACTTATATTTTACAAAGAATTTTGACTCCTCAACAAATTAATTGTAAGGTTGTCCTAAACTACACATTTTAGTCCATTAGAAACACATCAACAGATGAACTAATCCAGAATTAAACACAACTCCAACCACAAAAATAGGAAAAACTCAAAAAAACAAAAAAAAAACAAGGAATACATTAGAACCAAACAAAGCAAAAGAAAATAAAAAAAAAAAAGAGGCAAAAACACGGCAAATATGGCGGCCTTGACGGTCCGTGCCGCCCTGTTGGTGGCAATGTGCGCGTTTATTTGGGCTTCGGCAGATGGCTTCACATTCATAAGCTACGGTGTAATGCTAAGAAACATTATTCCTCGATATTCGAGGCCCCAACCGGCAAATAACTACACGAGAGGCTGCTCTGAGGGTCCCACGGCCGCTCGGCCGCCACAAGCGCCACCACCGGAGGAGGTTTCCGGCCAGCACACGACTTTCAGAGGTTTCATCTCGTGGACTGCAAAATGAAATCTCCACCCCCAAAAAACACTAGTTCATGCAAACAAAAATGTTCATTATATGTTTAACAATGAATGCAAAAATACATAATGATGGGCATCATCAATACCATAGTTCGATATTTCTTCTTTTTTTTTTATTCTTTTTATAACATTTTTTTCAAGTCGAACGATGGCCCGATTGATCAAG
>CACSLK010013932.1:7133-17900 GCA_902706635.1 Striga hermonthica | reverse complement strand
AAAAAAAAACGAGCAAAATACAGATTGGAACAAGTTAATTTTCCTTTCAAGTTTCATAGATGCACAAACTGTCAAAAACTTAAAGTTAGAATCGTACTATTTGCATAAAAATATATATAAAAAAAATTGGTGGTGGAGATAGTACCATGCATGTAATATACAAGGTAAAAATAGCACACAGCTTTACAAAAAAGAATCCCAATATGTAAACAACTCACACATCCTTCCAAAAAGCAAGCTGTATCCAGAATACATTATTATCTCGTGATTTGGGTGATCAAGAACAATGCGGGTCGGGTCGAGTCGAGTTCATTTCAACAAATTGGGCGCACGGGCCAGGTCATGGCTCGATTTTCTCATCGGTTCACATATAATAGGCCCGACACACCACGAACATATAGCTCAAGTAGCATTCAAACTACACTTACGATTGGATATAAATTTTTTTGGTTTGATTTGAATTTTTTGATTTGGTATTGTTAATTTTTAAAAAAAGTGGTATGGTTAGTTGTTAGTGAGATTTTGATTTTATATTAAAATAATATTGAAAATAAAATAAGTAAAATTGATTTGATGTAAAAGTATGAGAGAGATGAAATGAAGTGATAGTTACCTTAAATTATGTGAGTGAATGAATAGTAAATTAAAATTGATATAAAATGCAAGAATGATTGAGTGGTATTATTTAATTATATTGATAATGTCGAGGATAGTGAGATTGAGTTAAAATTGAATTAAAAAAAAAAAGTAATTGGTTAAAAATGATTGAATTTATTTAGAGAAATTTGTATCCAAGCATCCCCTAACTTGGTATTATTAAGGGTGTAATCGGAATGAGATATGAATCCAATCCACTTTAGTTGGATTTAATTGGTTAAAATGAGTTATTTTGAATAAAATTAATTAAGTGGATGATTTTGAGTTTGTAATTAAATAATATTTAAAAATAATAATTAAAATTGATGTAGGGTAAAAATTGGAGATAAATTATTAGAAGAGATAAATGAATGAATGAATAATGAATGTATTAATAATAAGCGTTGAGTTGAGTTGCCCTATGAGTGTGTAGATATAAAACAAAATAACCCACTCGGCCCGATTAGAACCGATTATGTGTCATGTGCAATCGTGGCCTAACTTCTCATCATACACCCCCTTTTGCTCCCACTTTTAATTTACAATTGAATAAAAAAAGCATATCCAAACATAATTGTTGGTCTCACTCCATTCATTGTTGCCTATAAAAATCACATTCCTAACTTAACCCAATCTCATTACACTACCAAGTACCAAGACATCCTTTCAATCATGGGCAACAAGTATAACATTACTCATGCCCTAATTCTCTTCCTCAACCTAGGAACCTTGCTTGTTTCACTAGCATGTCCATATTGCCCAAATCCTCCATCAACACCACCTCCAAAATGCCCTCCCAAAGGTAAATCGCCACCTCACGGACAAAATCCACACCCGAAATTGCCTCCGAAGCACCCGCCACATCATCCCAAAACACCACATCATCCCAAAACACCGAAATATCCACCCGGGAAGCCATTGCCGCCACCGACCGTACCCAAGCCACCACGCACCACCCCGAAACACCCTCCGAAAAAACCCAATCCTCCCGTCGTGCTCCCTCCGATCGTCTACCCCCCAATCACCCCAAAACCCCCTACACCCCCAGAATTACCACCGATTGTTACACCGCCAGTAATTCCGAAACCGCCACCAATAGTTACACCGCCAATCATTCCAAAACCGCCGCCAGTCTTTCCGAAACCACCGCCAGTCGTTACACCACCGCCAGTCATTCCGAAACCGCCACCAGTCGTTACACCGCCGCCAGTCATTCCGAAACCGCCACCAGTCGTTACACCACCTGTCATTCCGAAACCGCCACCAGTCGATACACCGCCGATTCTACCAAAACCGCCGCCCGTCATGCCACTTCCGCCGCCATCGCCGCCCAAAGAAACGCCGTGCCCACCGCCACCGCCACCAAAGGCACAAGAGACCTGCCCGATCGACACCCTCAAGCTAGACGCTTGTGTGGACGTGCTCGACGGCCTAGTCCACATCGGGATAGGGTCGGGAGCTAAGGAGACTTGTTGCCCGGTGCTCGGGGGGCTCGTGGATTTGGATGCGGCGCTCTGCCTATGCACAACCATCAAGGCCAAGCTTCTCAACATCAACATCATCATACCTATTGCACTCCAAGTTCTTGTGGACTGTGGCAAACACCCGCCATCCGGATTTCAATGCCCTTCATAATCTTATTAATGTTGCAATTATGTGCTTTTTTCTTTTTTACTACAAAGTTCGCTTTGATTTCATTTGGGGTCTTTTTCTAGTGTCTAATCAAGGAGAAACAAAAAAAAAAAGTAATGTGAGTTTTGTTCTTCAAATGTTGTTTAATTAAATAAATTTGGAAGAAGGAAGCAATGTACGTACTGTTATGTGGAAAAGGACGAATTAGTACGTGATATTAATTCCCTCTCCACGTGAGTGTGTGTCAAATTATGAAGCTTTCAGCAGCCCGTGATTTTTTTGCCATTGTACGGCTTTGGACTTTATAATATAGTTCGATATTGTAGCTTCACTTCATAGCTTGTATAATAATAGACTAGATTGAAGTAAAATGAATTATGTTGTTTTTGAGCTTAATGACAATTTTTGTGTCCGAGTTATAGTAACAATACGCATATGTGATTTGTAAACAAGTCGAACTCGAGCTCATGATACTTAAGCACTGACTCGAGCCTTAATCGAGTCGAATTGTTAACAAAATATGAGGCAATAAATAAATTCGAGCTCAACTCTTTATTAATATTAACGAGCCAAATTAAAAAAAAAAATTACATAAAGTCTATATATTTTCAAGTGTTCGACTCGTTATCTAAATAAGTGTTAAATTAACGAGTTAGAGCTTTAGCCATCCAAACCCTTTGTTGTTTGACAGTTACGTATATATATGTGAAACAAAAATATTGGGAAGTCGCATTATAGTTCATCAAGTTTTAATTAATTAGTGGTTATAAGATTTATTTATTGTCCAGAAAGATTCTTTTTCTTTGCCTTTTTTTATGACTTAAAAATGTAGCAATTGATCTTATAGGATCAGAAAAGGCAATAATTGATTCTTACATATGGAACTCTTTTTGCTCAACCTTTTAATTAGAAAGTAAAAAATGTAAATTATGGGAAAAAAAAAATAAAAAAAATCAGACTTAAAAGCTGACTTGTTTATTGTGAGATTAAAATAGCTGATGATATATTTGAATAAAATATGACTAAATGAAATTGTGGCATATGTATTTATCAAAAGCATAAATATCAAATTTTAAATTATTATAGCATGGACCTAAAATTATAATACCTTAAATTGTAGGAGTCTGACCTAAAACTGTTGTATTCAAATGGATGTGCACTGCAAAAATATGAATAAATTAACAAGTTATTATAGGACAGATACTATTAGTGGTCTCACATAACTTGTTAATTTCCTCAGCCAATAATTTATGTGATGAGGCAGGAGAAAAAAAAAATTAGCCGCGTGGATATATCTTCGTCTACCTGTTGAGGAAATTATTGGCTGAGGAAATTAAATCATAATGTATGATTTAGGGCCAAAATTTCAAAATTGGTCTTATAACTTGCCCACTGTCCAAAAAACCACCATTATATTGATCACTTTCAAAATAGGTCCCATAATTTGTCGATTTCATCAATTTTGGTCCTTTTTATCCAGACCCTGGATTGAAAAGTGACGTGGCATGACGTGTCAGTTTTTTAAGGTTACATGGCGTGATTATGATCTACGTGGCACGTCAATTTTGGTCCTATAATTTGTCGATTTCATCAATTTTGGTCCTTTTTTCATGCCACGTCACTTTTTAATCCAGGGTACGGATAAAAAATGACCAAAATTGATGAAATCGACAAATTATAAGATCTAAATTAAAAGTGGTCAATATAGAAGTGATTTTCTTGGACAGTGGCTAAATTATAGGACCAATTTTAAATTTTTGCCTATGATTTGGGTGAGCTTGGACATGAGTTAGATGCCACGCAGCCGAGGGGTTTGATGAGTGGTGAAGTCTTGAACATTAATTGCGAGAGAATCTTTGGATTCTATTGGCCGAGACTACGTTGGTTTATGAATTGATTGATTTTTATTTATCGTTGAATAATTGAGACGCCGTATTTATTTTGTGGATGAGTTGATTCGTGTTATTTGTTTATAATGTTTAAAAATTATGGTGATTATTTTAGTTTGACTAGCTACGTTTTATATCCATAGTTTAATTGCAAGTTTCAAGACATTAATCCGTCATTGTTATTGTTTTCGTTTCGTTAGTAGTAAACTATGGGTCGTGCATCGTTAGAGTAACATGAGTATAACTTAAATGGTCCGAATTTACGCGTCTGTTGCTTAGACTAATCTATTTTTCTAGTGATTAATGCTACTAATGGACTAAATCTAGAGAACTTATTTTATGTTATCCACTATTTAGGTTTAGTCGAAAAGCTTATTTCGATTAAATAATCGGTAAGGAAATTTCGGTTAACAGAGCTTGTTGGTAGATAGGGTTGGTAATTTGTTAGCAAGTTAAGAAAACGTCGAAATTAATTAACGATAGATTTAGATTGAGTGATAACTGAATCGAAATCTAAATTTCTCTTATTTTTATTTTATTTTTATATTTTTATAAAACCAATCCCCCTTTTATATGGATTTCTTAGTTTCAATTCGATTAATATGAGAATGTCACACTTAATTCTTACTCCTCGTGGGATCGACTCTTACTCGCTGCTACTACTAGTTAATAGAGGTTAGTCGAGGAAAACTTTATAAATTTAAATTTGTTGCGTCACAACGCGCGGTCAGTTGATGTGTACAAAATTGAAATATATACATTTTTTAGGGGTCAATTTAATGTACAAAAATGAAATTTCGCCTAGCAAAAGAATAAAAATCTATATAGTATCCTGAGGTAGGAACTGAAATGTCAATAAATATGAAGTTAAAGGACAGTATGATCAATAAAAGTTGGTGACTTTATAGTTTCATTTGTGGAAGTTAAGGTAATTCAATATTTTTGTTATGATAGCATATCTCAATGTGATTAATCCCCTAATAACAGTTTTCTATTGCAATTTGAGTGTTAATTAATTAAAGATTCCAACCACTCCATACAACTTCATCATGTTAATTATTAAATCAAGTGGGCAAATTGTATTGAAAACACATGAAGAATCTGACATAAACTCTCAATCACCATGTTCTCTTGTTAATTTATTAAACAAGTTGGACAATTTACAGCTGGAAACGCGTGGAGAGTTTGTCAATTTGCTCAGAAATCCATCTATAAATATGGGTCTTCTCACTCAACGAAATACACCAAAAATCTGAAAGAAAGAGAGAAGAAAGAAAGAGAAAGGAAAGAAAGAAAAATATATGTCCAAATATCGGATATAAAAATATCAAAAGAGAAGAAACAAGTGATATTTTTGTTTGTTTCAGAATATTCCTTTTATTACTAAGTGTTCAATTATCGACTCCGTTCCCGTTCGCCGGAGCTCGTAAATCTGGTGTGCTACAGATTTAGAGACGTTTGCCGTTGTATCTTTGGGGAAGTTACGCCTGAACCGTTAGCTGACACACGGGGCGTATTCTTCTTGCGGAAAAAGTTTTACTCGCCTCGGCTAAAATCTTTCCGTTTTTCAGTTGTATTTTATTTTTTCAGTTCAATTGTAATTTTCTATTTTTAGATTATTTGTAAGAACTGAAAATTACATATCAGTTCGTAGGATTCCCGTGTAATTTTGACACCAAATTTCCAACATTTTCAACATTTGCATGCACTCTCGTCAAAAATCCAATAATCCAATCTAATTTTGGCTTTTATATACATGAATATTAACATCACATTGTATTTGATGGGGGCAAAATTTCGTTTTTGGTCTTTCGATTATCACGAATTCACGATCAACAGTATATGTACTTCAATCATGGCGACCGTTAGAGTTTTGCAGTTAATCGTATTTGCAGTTTTCACGGTCTCCACAGGTTTGCCTATCTATACCATATTCAAACAATTTTTTGTACCAATCGAATATTGTTATCGAATGTACGTTGTTTAATAAGACAGGTCACAAAAATTGATTGTGAGATTTTGTAGTACTTTTACTGTTGCCCAAGATGCCCCTGAAAGGCTTACAAGCTCGAGAATTATTGCCGCAAGGAAGTCGCCCACCGGTGGCTCCGAATCCTTCACCACCACCTAAAAATTGCCCAAAGAATTGTACAACAGACGAGGAGTGTGTAAGTGCTAAGTGTGGGTGGCGATGCCTGGGAATTACTAGCATGAAGCGCGTTTGTTCTAAAATTTAACGCGTGCTTTCAAGAATTCGAAATAAAAGGTGTATTAGCCGAAATGTTTACTTTGGGAGTCGATATTTTGAACTGCAGAGAACAGAACAAATTGTAAAGTGCTATATATATTACAAAAACCAATCAAACACACACAATACATACACACACCACAATAGAACTGAAATCACTCCCTTTGAGATTTTTCTAGCTTATGTGTTCATATCTTTAATCAGTGTTTAGGGGACTAAGGGCGTTGAAAAAAGTTGAAATTGAAGAATTCTATTTTCATGTATAATAAATCCATGATATATAAGACTATTTAGTATAAAAATTAAATTCAAACACAAAGCAAAGAAATATACTTTTAGTTGAGGTTTGATTCTCAGTTTCTTTGACATTTGTTATAGCTCATGATACATGTTTTGAACTTTTATGATGTTTCTCACTATTTTATTTTGACGACATTTGATTCCTTTGACATTATTTGTGCATGAAACTTTTGTCTTCTTTTATGATGTTTCTCACTATTTTCCTACATGGGGATATATAAATTCAAAATAATAAATAAATAAATAAATAAATACCAACCACAACATGACTGGGGCACCAATTTTCTTTTCTTTCGTGTTACTTTTCTGCTCAAACATATGTTGTGGTTGGTTGCATAATTGATGGTGATTTGAGATAGATATATGGTGTTGGGAAATGCGTATACAGTCCGTTACGGAATCATTCCGTCGGGATTTGTAATCGTTAGATCAACTATCATTGACGTTACATGATGATTTAATGGTTACAAATCCCGTCGGAATGGTTTCGTAACGGACGTATCATTTTCCTTCTTTATATCTCCAAATTACTTATGTTGGTTTAAAAAAAAAAACCATATTTACTTGATTTGTTGAACATTTATTGGGTTAGTTATTACGTAAAGATTATATGATATGGTCACTTGATTCTACTAACACTTGGTTTATTGGGACAACTCAATCCTACTAGTGAAATCGATGTTTTCACCGAATTTTTTACTTTGGGGTGTATGTGGGTGTCTATAATTTGACAGTAAAAAAAATAAAAGGCGATAATGACAGTGCCCTCACCGATAGAATCGAACTTAACAAGTTTCTTTTTTTTTTTTTTGGTACAAAGAATGAGGCCTAGGCCTAAGACCATCAAACAGTTACGTTCCGTGGGTAGGCTACGCCAACAAGGCCTAGCAAGTTTCTTTGAAGTTTCATGTGCACAAGATCAAGTCAAATATTATCATGCTCTTTGGACTATTCCAACAGTACTAATGTGCTAAACTTAGCTCAATTATCAGCACAACAGAAGTTGCAAGGCAAACTCAACACTTCAACTACAAGGCTATTTGGATATTTTGTCTAACTTGAGTAATACAGACTTTGGGAAACTTTTTCTATATAAGAGGTCATGCATTACTAGTTTATAAACCAATTAATCTCCCAACACCCATCACCTTATCTTATCCTTGCCCCTTCCACTCAAAGTCTAAAACACCCAACAAAAACAACTCATCATGACCATCCTAAAAAAAAATTAAAAAAAAAAAATCAATTAAAAAAACATGGAAAATTTCGAGTTGGTGTTCATCCCCTCTCCCGGGCTGAGCCACCTCGTCTCCACCGTCGAGGCCGCCAAGCTCCTCCTCGACCGGGACCCACGACTCTCCGTCACCATCCTCGTCATGAAGTTACCGACCGACCAAACAGTCGACAAATACACCCGAACCACCCCAATCACCGCACCCCGCCTCACCCTAACCAACCTCCCGAACCACGACTTCACCCCCTCCACCGACGGCATGCCCATGATCGACTTCATCAACACCCGCGGGCCCCACGTCAAGGAAGCCGTCTCGGGCCTAATCTCCGGTGGGGCCGGGCAAATGGGCTACCGTGTCGCGGGCCTCGTCCTCGACATGTTCTGCACCGTCTTCATTGATATTGGAGATGAGCTCGGCCTCCCCTCTTACGTCTTCTTCACGTCGGGCGCTTCCGCACTCGGCCTCATGAACTACCTTGTTTCGCTGAAATTCGAGAAAGGCGAGGACCTCACCCGGTACAAGGACCCAAGCCCTGACCTGCCCGTCCCCTGCTTTTCGAGCCCTGTTCCGGCCAAAGTGCTGCCCGGGGTATTCGTCTCGGGCGGCCCAGTTTCCTCGAATTTCCTCGGCTACTTCAGGAGAGTGGCCGACACGAGGGGGGTCATGGTCAACACATTCGAAGAGCTCGAGCCCTTCGCCCTCGTGTCCCTAAAAAACGACGGGAGGATGCCGAGGGTTTACCCGGTGGGCCCGGTGCTGAGCGCCGAGAATCAAACCCTAGATGGCGAGTTGAAGGAGTGGCTCGACGGGCAGCCGGACGGGTCGGTGGTTTTCCTCTGCTTCGGGACGATGGGGAGCTTCGACCGGGCCCAGGTGGCAGAGATTGCGGCGGGCTTGGAACGTAGCGGGGCCCGATTCTTGTGGTCATTGAGGAAGCCCGGCGGCCCGAGAAAGCCCGGCGGGGCTTTCGTGCCCCCAACCGAGTACGAGGATTTCGGGGAGGTCCTTCCGGAAGGGTTCTTGGAGCGGACTTCAGGTGTCGGGAGGGTGGTCGGCTGGGCCCCACAAGTGGCAGTGCTGGCCCACGAGGCGGTCGGGGGTTTCGTTTCGCACTGCGGTTGGAACTCGACGCTCGAGAGCGTGTGGCACGGCGTGCCCGTGGCCACATTCCCGTTGTACGCGGAGCAGCAGATGAACGCGTTTTTGCTGGTGAGGGAGCTGGGGATGGCGGAGCCGATTAGGATAGATTATCGGAAGGATTTTGTTTCCGGGGAGGACGAGATTGTGGGGGCGGAGGAGATAGAGGCGGCTGTAAGGCAGCTGATGGCGGCCAACTGCGGTGGGGTTAGGGAGAAAGTGAAGGAGATGCAGGGGAAAAGCAGGGCGGCTCTAGAGGAAGGTGGTTCGTCGTATAATGCTATAACTAGTTTTGTTGAGGATGTTATTAGGAATATTAGTTAAGAGTTTTAAGTGTTTGTGTTTTGTCCATCAGTTTCTGGCTTTTACAATATACGGGTTTTTACTTTTCTTTTTTCTTTTTTTTTTTCTGTGTGTAATAAAGTTGAATGTTGGGCCAAGTTCTGAACTGAGGGATGAATATTTCTTTAAGTGCTTAAGAAGCAGAGGATAATTTTTGTTTCAGTTTCACTAATTGGTACCAATGAGATGGTTTGTTTAACTGCTAAACAAGTCCATAATTAGTGAAATTGTAAGACTCGCGATTTTGTTGAAGCAACAACATTGACTACAACTTTTTTTTTTTGTACAGGGACCTTCCGGTTTCCGGATCCACAGGGGAACCGACTAATCCGGAATCGAGCCGGGTAGGACCACAAGGGCAGCAAAGCTCTCCCTCAAGAGTTTTAACACTGCTGCATTCCCACATTGACTACAACTTTAATCATTTGTAGAGTCCGCATAATTTTTGCCACCATGCAAAAGTTACTATTTTTTTTTTTTATTTTTTTTGTTTTTTGGTAATTTTGACTCAAATTGGATCTCAACTTGTAATTTGTAAAACGTAGAGCCCGACAAAATAAGGACAAAAAAATAAACAAAAGAAAAGAAAAAGAAACAAAATAAAAATTGTTTAAAAGAATATTATGGCATGCAGAGAGACGATGGCATCCAAGGAAAGCCCTAAATTATTGATTTCCAAGTCAAAATTTTCCGGCTGCATGATCGTGACTCATAGTTTTTTTAATAATACAATCAGATTGATTTTATACTTTTATTTATACTATTTTATAAAATAAGATTTTTTTTTTTCTAACGAAACTTTACGAGATTGTAAAAAAGTATATCTACTAATAGTTACATCGATCTTAGGGCTGCAAACGAACCGAGCGAGTGACTCGAGCTCGAGCTCAAATTTTGTATTGTCGAGCAGTTGAGTTGCTCGAGATATATGTTGAATAACTAAAATACTCCTTATATATAGCATAACATAGGCTTCTAATGGTAACCAGAGCCGAAGGGAAAATTCGAGAGAATTAGTGGGTGAGGTTTTGCCCGACGGGTTCTTGGAGCGGACTTCAAAAGTCGGGTAGGTGATTTGGTGGGCCCCACGGGTGGCGGTGCTGGCCCACCGGGCAGTCAGGGGGTTTGTTTCGCACTGCGGGTGGAACTCTACGCTCGAGAGCGTGGGGTGCCGATGGCTGCGTGGTCGTTGGCTGCCGAGCAGCAGGCGAACGCGCTTCAGCTGGCGACGGAGCATGGATTGCAGTCGAGATTAAGATGGATTACAGGTGAGATTGCGGCGTGCCGGTGCCCGCCCAGAGGATAGAGAAGGCCGTGAGGGAGTTGATGGCCCCAGAGAATGCGGGCC
>CACSLK010013925.1:0-11622 GCA_902706635.1 Striga hermonthica | reverse complement strand
CGAAAACAAGTCTTTCCAGAGACGTTGCGTACATTTTTGTACTTGCCCCTATTTACCATTATTTTTCTCGACTTTATTAAACATGTACGATTTTGCTTCCAAACAGGATGGGGCGATAAATATATTTTATCCACATCAAATAATAGTAACGTGTTCGAAAACAAGTCTTTCTGGATATGTTGCGTACATTTTCGTACTTGCTCCCATTTACCCTTATTTTCCTCGACTTTTTTAAATGTGTGCAATTTTGTTTCAAAACACGATGGGGCGATAAATATATGTCATCCACATCAAATAATGGTGTCGTGTTCAAAAACAAGTCTTTCTGGAGACGTTGCTTACATTTTTCAAACTTGCCCCCGTTCACCCTTAGTTTTCTCGACTTTTTTAAACGTGTACAATTTTGCTTCAAAATACGATGAGGCGATAAATATATGTTATCCACATCAAATAATGGTACCGTGTTCGAAAACAAGCCTTTTCGGAGACGTTGCGTACATTTTCGTACTTATCCCTATTTACCCTTATTTTCCTCGACTTTTTTAAAACGTGTACGGATTTGCTTCAAAACACGATGGGGCGATAAATATATGTTGTCCACATCAAATAATGGTGCCGTGTTCGAAAACAAGTTTTTTCGGAGACGTTGCGTACATTTTCGTACTTGCCCCTTTTTACCCTTTTTTTCCTCGACTTTTTTATTTATCCTTATTTTTCTCGAACTTTTTAAACGTTTACGATTTTTATTCAAAACACAATGGGGCGATAAATATATGTTATCCACATCAAATAATGGTGTTGTGTTCGAAAACAAGTCTTTCCGGAGATGTTGCTTACATTTTTTGTACTTGCCCCCATTTAACCTTATTTTCCTCGACTTCTTTAAACGTGTACAATTTTGCTTCGAAACTCCATGTGGCGATAAATATAGTATCCACATCAAATAATGGTGCCGTTTTCGAAAACAATTCTTTCCGGAGACGTTGCGTACATTTTTGTACTTGCCCCTATTTACCTTATTTTTCTCGACTTTTTTAAACGTGTATGATTTTGCTTCAAAACACGATAGGGTGATAAATATATGTTATCCACATAAAATAATGGTGCAGTGTTCGAAAACAAGTCTTTTCGGAGACGTTGCGTACATTTTCGTCCTTGCCCCTATTTACCCTTATTTTTCTCGACTTTTTTAAACGTGTTCGGATTTGCTTCAAAACACGATGGGGCGATAAATATATGTTATCCACATCAAATAATGGTGTCGTGTTCGAAAACAAGTCTTTCCAGAGACGTTGCGTACATTTTTGTACTTGCCCCTATTTACCATTATTTTTCTCGACTTTTTTAAACGTGTACGATTTTGCTTCCAAACAGGATGGGGCGATAAATATATGTTATCCACATCAAATAATAGTGACGTGTTCGAAAACAAGTCTTTTTGGATATGTTGCGTACATTTTCGTACTTGCTCCCATTTACCCTTATTTTCCTCTACTTTTTTAAATGTGTGCAATTTTGTTTCAAAACACGATGGGGCGATAAATATATGTCATCTACATCAAATAATGGTGTCGTGTTAAAAAACAAGTCTTTCTGGAGACGTTGCTTACATTTTTCAAACTTGCCCCCGTTTACCCTTATTTTTCTCGACTTGTTTAAACGTGTACAATTTTGCTTCAAAATACGATGAGGCGATAAATATATGTTATCCACATTAAATAATGGTACCGTGTTCGAAAACAAGTCTTTTCGGAGACGTTGCGTACATTTTCTTACATATCCATATTTACCCTTATTTTTCTCGACTTTTTTAAACGTGTACGGATTTGCTTCAAAACACGATGGGGCGATAAATATATGTTATCCACATCAAATAATGGTGCCGTGTTCGAAAACAAGTCTTTCCGGAGACGTTGCGTACATTTTCGTACTTGCCCCTATTTACCTTTATTTTCCTCGACTTTTTTATTTATCCTTATTTTCCTCGAATTTTTTAAACGTTTACGATTTTTATTCAAAACACAATGGGGCGATAAATATATGTTATCCACATCAAATAATGGTGTCGTGTTCGAAAATAAGTCTTTCCGGAGATGTTGCTTACATTTTTCGTACTTGCCCCCATTTAACCTTATTTTCCTCGACTTTTTTAAACGTGTACAATTTTGCTTCGAAACTCCATGGGGCGATAAATATATAGTATCCACATCAAATAATGGTGCCGTTTTCGAAAACAATTCTTTCTGGAGACGTTGCGTACATTTTTGTACTTGCCCTTATTTACCCTTATTTTTCTCGACTCTTTTAAACGTGTACGATTTTGCTTCAAAACACGATACGGTGATAAATATATGTTATCCACATCAAATAATGATGTCGTGTTCGAAAACAAGTCCTTCCGGAGACGTTGTGTACATTTTCGTACTTTTCCCTATTTACCCTTATTTTCCTCGACTTTTTTAAACGTGTATGATATTGCTTCAAAACACGATGGGCGATAAATATATGTTATCTACATCAAATAATGGTGCCGTGTTCGAAAACAAGTCTTTCCGGAGACGTTGCGTACATTTTCGTACTTGCCCCTATTTACCCTTATTTTCCTCGACGTTTTTAAACGTGTACGATATTGCTTGAAAACACGATGGGCGACAAATATATGTTATCCACATCAAATAATGGTGCCGTGTTCGAAAACAAGTCTTTCCGGAGACGTTGCATACATTTTCGTACTTTCCCCTATTCACCATTAATTTCCTCGACTTTTTAAACGTGTAAGATTTTGCTTCAAAACACGATGGGGCTATAAATATATGATATCCACATCAAATAATTGTGCCGTGTTCGAAAACAAGTCTTTCCGGTGACGTTGCGTACATATTTGTACTTGCCCCTATATACCCTTATTTTCTACGACTTTTTTAAACGTGTATAATTTTGCTTCAAAATACAATGGGACAATAAATATATATTATACACATCAAATAATGGTACCGTGTTCAAAAACAAGTCTTTCCGGAGACGTTGCGTACATTTTCGTACTTGCCCCTATTTACCCTTATTTTCCTCGACTTTTTTAAACGTGTACGGATTTGCTTCAGAACACAATGGGGCGATAAATATATGTTATCCACATCAAATAATGATGTCGTGTTCAAAAACAAGTCTTTCCGGAGACGTTGCGTACATTTTCGTACTTGCCCTTATTTACCCTTATTTTCCTCGACTTTTTTAAACGTGTACGATTTTGCTTCAAAACATGATGGGTCAATAAATATATGTTATCCACATCACATAATGGTGTCGTGTTCGAAAACAAGTCTTTCCGGAGACATTGTGTACATTTTCGTGCTTGCCTCTATTTACCCTTATTTTCTATGACTTTTTTAAACGTGTATAATTTTGCTACAAAATACGATGGGGCGATAAATATATGTTATCCACATCAAATAATGGTACCGTGTTCGAAAACAAGTCTTTCTGGAGACATTGCGTACATTTTCGTACTTGCCCCTATTTACCATTATTTTTCTCGACTTTTTTAAACGTGTACGATTTTGCTTCCAAACAGGATGGGCGATAAATATATGTTATCCACATCAAATAATAGTGACTTGTTCGAAAACAAGTCTTTCCGGATATGTTGCGTACATTTTCGTACTTGCTCCCATTTACCCTTATTTTCCTCGACTTTTTTAAATGTGTGCAATTTTGTTTAAAAACACGATGGGGCGATAAATATATGTTATCCACATCAAATAATGGTGTCGTGTTCAAAAACAAGTCTTTCTGGAGACGTTGGTTAGATTTCTCATACTTGCCCCCGTTTACCATTATTTTTTTCGACTTTTTTAAACGTGTACAATTTTGCTTCAAAATACGATGAGGCGATAAATATATGTTATCCACATCAAATAATGGTACCATGTTCGAAAACAAGTCTTTCTGGAGACGTTGCGTACATTTTCGTACTTGCCCCCATTTACCCTTATTTTCCTCGACCTTTTCATTTATCCTTATTTTCCTCGAATTTTTTAAACGTGTACGATTTTTATTCAAAACACAATGGGGTGATAAATATATGTTATCCACATCAAATAATGGTGCCGTGTTCGAAAACAAGCCTTTCCGGAGATGTTGCTTACATTTTTCGTACTTGTCCCCATTTACCCTTATTTTCCTCGACTTTTTTAAACGTGTACAATTTTGCTTCGAAACTCCATGGGGCGATAAATATATAGTATCCACATCAAATAATGGTGCCATTTTCGAAAACAATTCTTTCCGGAGACGTTGCGTACATTTTTGTACTTGCCCCTATTTACCCTTATTTTTCTCGACTTTTTTAAACGTGTACGATTTTGCTTCAAAACACGATAGGGTGATAAATATATGTTATCCACATCAAATAATGGTGCCGTGTTCGAAAACAAGTCTTTCCGGAGACGTTGCGTACATTTTCGTACTTGCCCCTATTTACCCTTATTTTCCTCGACTTTTTTAAACGTGTACGGATTTGCTTCAAAACACGATGGGGCGATAAATATATGATATCCACATCAAATAATGGTGTTGTGTTCGAAAACAAGTCTTTCCGGAGACGTTGCGTACATTTTTGTACTTACCCCTATTTACTATTATTTTTCTCGACTTTTTTAAACCTGTACGATTTTGCTTCCAAACAGGATGGGGCGATAAATATATGTTATCCACATCAAATAATAGTAACGTGTTCAAAAACAAGTCTTTCCGGATATGTTGCGTACATTTTCGTACTTGCTCCCATTTACCCTTATTTTCCTCGACTTTTTTAAATATGTGCAATTTTGTTTCAAAACACGATGGGGCGATAAATATATGTCATCCACATCAAATAATGGTGTCGTGTTCAAATACAAGTCTTTCTGGAGACGTTGCTTACATTTTTCAAACTTGCCCCCGTTTACCCTTATTTTTCTCGACTTTTTTAAACGTGTACAATTTTGCTTCAAAATACGATGAGGCGATAAATATATGTTATCCACATCTAATAATGGTATCGTGTTCGAAAAAAAGCCGTTTCGGAGACGTTGCGTACATTTTTCGTACTTATCCCTATTTACCCTTATTTTCCTCGACTTTTTTAAACGTGTACGGATTTGCTTCAAAATACGATGGGGCGATAAATATATGTTATCCACATCAAATAATGGTGCCGTGTTCGAAAACAAGTCTTTCCGGAGACGTTGCGTACATTTTCGTACTTGCCCCTATTTACCCTTATTTTCCTCGACTTTTTTATTTATCCTTAATTTTCTCGAATTTTTTAAACGTTTACGATTTTTATTCAAAACACAATGGGGCGATAAATATATGTTATCCACATCAAATAATGGTGTCGTGTTCGAAAACAAGTCTTTCCGGAGATGTTGCTCACATTTTTCGTACTTGCCCCCATTTAACCTTATTTTCCTCGACTTTTTTAAACGTGTACAATTTTGCTTCGAAACTCCATGTGGCGATAAATATATAGTATCCACATCAAATAATGGTGCCGTTTTCGAAAACAATTCTTTCCGGAGGCGTTGCGTACATTTTTGTACTTGCCCCTATTTACCCTTATTTTTCTCGACTTTTTTAAACGTGTACGGTTTTGCTTCAAAACACGATAGGGTGATAAATATATGTTATCCACATCAAATAATGGTGCCGTTTTCGAAGACAATTCTTTCCGGAGGTGTTGCGTACATTTTCGTACTTGCCCCTATTTACCCTTATTTTCCTCGACTTTTTTAAACGTGTTCGGATTTGCTTCAAAACACGATGGGGCGATAAATATATGTTATCCACATCAAATAATGGTGTCGTGTTCGAAAACAAGTCTTTCCAGAGACGTTGCGTACATTTTTGTACTTGCCCCTATTTACCATTATTTTTCTTGACTTTTTTAAACGTGTACGATTTTGCTTCCAAACAGGATGGGGCGATAAATATATGTTATCCACATCAAATAATAGTGACGTGTTCGAAAACAAGTCTTTTCGGATATGTTGCGTATACTTGCTCCCATTTACCCTTATTTTCCTCGACTTTTTTAAATGTGTGCAATTTTGTTACAAAACACGATGGGGCGATAAATATATGTCATCCACATCAAATAATGGCGTCGTGTTCAAAAACAAGTCTTTCTGGAGACGTTGCTTACATTTTTCAAACTTGCCCCCGTTTACCCTTATTTTTCTCGACTTTTTTAAATGTGTACAATTTTGCTTCAAAATACAATGAGGCGATAAATATATGTTATCCACATTAAATAATGGTACCGTGTTCGAAAACAAGTCTTTTCGGAGACGTTGCGTACATTTTCGTCATTATCCCTTTTTACCCTTATTTTTCTCGACTTTTTTAAACGTGTACGGATTTGTTTCAAAACACGATGGGGCGATAAATATATGTTATCCACATCAAATAATGGTGCCGTGTTCGAAAACAAGTCTTTCCGGAGACGTTGCGTACATTTTCGTACTTGCCTTTATTTACCCTTATTTTCCTCGACTTTTTTATTTATCCTTATTTTTCTTGAATTTTTTAAACGTTTACGATTTTTATTCAAAACACAATGGGGCGATAAATATATGTTATCCACATCAAATAATGGTGCCGTGTTCGAAAACAAGCCTTTCCGGAGATGTTGCTTACATTTTTCGTACTTGTCCCCATTTACCCTTATTTTCCTCGACTTTTTAAAACGTGTACAATTTTGCTTCGAAACTCCATGGGGCGATAAATATATAGTATCCACATCAAATAACGGTGCCATTTTCGAAAACAATTCTTTCCAGAGACGTTGGGTACATTTTTGTACTTGCCCCTATTTATCCTTATTTTTCTCGACTTTTTTAAACGTGTACGATTTTGCTTCAAAACACGATAGGGTGATAAATATATGTTATCCACATCAAATAATGGTGCCGTGTTCGAAAACAAGTCTTTCCGGAGACGTTGCGCACATTTTCGTACTTGCCCCTATTTACCCTTAATTTCCTCGACTCTTTTAAACGTGTACGGATTTGCTTCAAAACACGATGGGGCGATGAATATATGATATCCACATCAAATAATGGTGTTGTGTTCGAAAACAAGTCTTTCCGGAGACGTTTGTACATTTTTGTACTTGCCCCTATTTACCATTATTTTTCTCGACTTTTTTAAACCTTCACGATTTTGCTTCCAAACAGGATGGGGCGATAAATAGATGTTATCCACATCAAATAATAGTAACGTGTTCGAAAACAAGTCTTTCCGGATATGTTGCATACATTTTCGTACTTGCTCCCATTTACCCTTATTTTCCTCGACTTTTTTAAATGTGTGCAATTTTGTTTCAAAACACGATGGGGCGATAAATATATGTCATCCACATCAAATAATGGTGTCGTGTTCAAAAACAAGTCTTTCTGGAGACGTTGCTTACATTTTTCAAACTTGCCCCCGTTTACCCTTATTTTTCTTGACTTTTTTAAACGTGTACAATTTTGCTTCAAAATACAATGAGGCGATAAATATATGTTATCCACATTAAATAATGGTACCGCGTTCGAAAACAAGTCTTTTCGGAGACGTTGCGTATATTTTCGTCCTTATCCCTATTTACCCTTATTTTTCTCGACTTTTTTAAACGTGTACGGATTTTCTTCAAAACACGATGGGGCGATAAATATATGTTATCCACATCAAATAATGGTGCCGTGTTCGAAAACAAGTCTTTCCGGAGACGTTGCGTACATTTTCAAACTTGCCCCTATTTACCCTTATTTTCCTCGACTTTTTTATTTATCCTTATTTTCCTCGAATTTTTTAAACGTGTACGATTTTTATTCAAAACACAATGGGGCGATAAATATATGTTATCCACATCAAATAATGGTGCCGTGTTCGAAAACAAGCCTTTCCGAAGATGTTGCTTACATTTTTCGTACTTGTCCCCATTTACCCTTATTTTCCTCGACTTTTTTAAACATGTACAATTTTGCTTCGAAACTCCATGGGGCGATAAATATATAGTATCCACATCAAATAGCGGTGCCATTTTCGAAAACAATTCTTTCCGGAGACGTTGCGTACATTTTTGTACTTGCCCCTATTTATCCTTATTTTTCTCGACTTTTTTAAACGTGTACGATTTTGCTTCAAAACACGATAGGGTGATAAATATATGTTATCCACATCAAACAATGGTGCCGTGTTCGAAAACAAGTCTTTCTGGAGACGTTGCGTACATTTTCGTACTTGCCCCTATTTACCCTTATTTTCCTCGACTCTTTTAAACGTGTACGAATATGCTTCAAAACACGATGGGGCGATAAATATATGATATCCACATCAAATAATGGTGTTGTGTTCGAAAACAAGTCTTTCCGGAGACGTTGCGTACATTTTTGTACTTGCCCCTATTTACCATTATTTTTCTCGACTTTTCTAAACCTGTACGATTTTGCTTCCAAACAGAATGGGGCGATAAATATATTTTATCCACATCAAATAATAGTAACGTGTTCGAAAACAAGTCTTTCCGGATATGTTGCGTACATTTTCGTACTTGCTCCCATTTACCCTTATTTTCCTCGACTTTTTTAAATGTGTGGAATTTTGTTTCAAAACACGATGGGGCGATAAATATATGTCAACCACATCATATAATGGTGTCGTGTTCAAAAACAAGTCTTTCTGGAGACGTTGCTTACATTTTTCAAACTTGCCCGCGTTTACCCTTAGTTTTCTCGACTTTTTTAAACGTGTACAATTTTGCTTCAAAATACGATGAGGCGATAAATATATGTTATCCACATCAAATAATGGTACCGTGTTCGAAAACAAGCCTTTTCGGAGACGTTGCGTACATTTTCGTACTTATCCCTATTTACCCTTATTTTCCACGACTTTTTTAAAACGTGTACGGATTTGCTTCAAAACACGATGGGGCGATAAATATATGTTATCCACATCAAATAATGGTGCCGTGTTCGAAAACAAGTCTTTCCGGAGACGTTGCGTACATTTTCGTACTTGCCCCTATTTACCCTTATTTTCCTCGACTTTTTTTATTTATCCTCATTTTTCTCGAATTTTTTAAACGTTTACGATTTTTATTCAAAACACAATGGGGCGATAAATATATGTTATCCACATCAAAAAATGGTGTCGTGTTCGAAAACAACTCTTTCCGGAGATGTTGCTTACATTTTTCGTACTTGCCCTTATTTACCCTTATTTTTCTCGACTCTTTTAAACGTGTACGATTTTGCTTCAAAACACGATAGGGTGATAAATATATGTTATCCACATCAAATAATGATGCCGTGTTCGAAAACAAGTCTTTCCGGAGACGTTGTGTACATTTTCGTACTTGCCCCTATTTACCCTTATTTTCCTCGACGTTTTTAAACGTGTACGATATTGCTTGAAAACACGATGGGCGATAAATATATGTTATCCACATCAAATAATGGTGCCGTGTTCGAAAACAAGTCTTTCCGGAGACGTTGCATACATTTTCGTACTTGCCCCTATTCACCATTAATTTCCTCGACTTTTTAAACGTGTAAGATTTTGCTTCAAAACACGATGGGGCTATAAATATATGATATCCACATCAAATAATTGTGCCGTATTCGAAAACAAGTCTTTCCGGTGACGTTGCGTACATATTTGTACTTGCCCCTATTTACCCTTATTTTCTACGACTTTTTTAAACGTGTATAATTTTGCTTTAAAATACGATGGGGCGATAAATATATGTTATACACATCAAATAATGGTACCGTGTTCGAAAACAAGTCTTTCCGGAGACGTTGCGTACATTTTCGTACTTGCCCCTATTTACCCTTATTTTCCTCGACTTTTTTAAACGTGTACGGATTTGCTTCAGAACACAATGGGGCGATAAATATATGTTATCCACATCAAATAATGGTGTCGTGTTCAAAAACAAGTCTTTTCGGAGACGTTGCGTACATTTTCGTACTTGCCCCTATTTACCCTTATTTTTGGTGCCGTGTTCGAAAACAAGTCTTTCCGGAGACGTTGCATACATTTTCGTACTTGCCCCTATTCACCCTTATTTTCCTCGACTTTTTTAAACGTGTACGGATTTGCTTCAGAACACAATGGGGCGATAAATATATGTTATCCACATCAAATAATGGTGTCGTGTTCAAAAACAAGTCTTTCCGGAGACGTTGCGTACATTTTCGTACTTGCCCTTATTTACCCTTATTTTCCTCGACTTTTTTAAACGTGTACGATTTTGCTTCAAAACATGATGGGTCAATAAATATATGTTATCCACATCAAATAATGGTGCCGTGTTAGAAAACAAGTCTTTCCGGAGACATTGTGTACATTTTGGTGCTTGCCTCTATTTACCCTTATTTTCTATGACTTTTTTAAACATGTATAATTTTTCTTCAAAATACGATGGGGCGATAAATATATGTTATCCACATCAAATAATGGTACCGTGTTTGAAAACAAGTCTTTCCGGAGACATTGCGTACATTTTTGTACTTGCCCCTATTTACCATTATTTTTCTCGACTTTTTTAAACGTGTACGATTTTGCTTCCAAACAGGATGGGCGATAAATATATGTTATCCACATCAAATAATAGTGACTTGTTCGAAAACAAGTCTTTCCGGATATGTTGCGTACATTTTCGTACTTGCTCCCATTTACCCTTATTTTCCTCGACTTTTTTAAATGTGTGCAATTTTGTTTAAAAACACGATGGGGCGATAAATATATGTTATCCACATCAAATAATGGTGTCGTGTTCAAAAACAAGTCTTTCTGGAGACGTTGGTTACATTTTTCATACTTGCCCCCGTTTACCATTATTTTTTTCGACTTTTTTAAACATGTACAATTTTGCTTCAAAATACGATGAGGCGATAAATATATGTTATCCACATCAAATAATGGTACCATGTTCGAAAACAAGTCTTTCCGGAGACGTTGCGTACATTTTCGTACTTATCCCTATTTATCCTTATTTTCCTCATCTTTTTTAAACGTGTACGGATTTGCTTCAAAACACGATGGGGCGATAAATATATGTTATCCACATCAAATAATGGTGCCTTGTTAGAAAACAAGTCTTTCCGGAGACGTTGCGTACATTTTCGTACTTGCCTCCATTTACCCTTATTTTCCTCGACTTTTTTATTTATCCTTATTTTCCTCGAATTTTTTAAACGTTTACGATTTTTATTCAAAACAAAATGGGGCGATAAATATATCTTATCCACATCAAATAATGGTGCCGTGTTCGAAAACAAGTCTTTCCGGAGATGTTGCTTACATTTTTCTTACTTGCCCCCATTTACCCTTGTTTTCCTCGACTTTTTTAAACATGTACAATTTTGCTTCGAAACTCCATGGGGCGATAAATAACAGTATCCACATCAAATAATGGTGCAGTTTTCGAAAACAATTCTTTCCGGAGACGTTGCGTACATTTTCGTACTTGCCCCTATTTACCCTTATTTCTCTCGAATTTTTTAAACACGTACAATTTTTCTTCAAAACACGATAGGGTGATAAATATATGTTATCCACATCAAATAATGGTGTCGTGTTCGAAAA
>CACSLK010013915.1:1201-12540 GCA_902706635.1 Striga hermonthica | reverse complement strand
AAATGATAATAGTGGGGCGTGAGTACTAATCCACTGTACTCCGCAAAAACTCATACTAAAATAAACATTAATAATAATATCAATATCATGATCACAGGTATATATATATAAACTTTACTTTCCAAGACACTTGGCCCGGTAACGTTAGACTTTTAACTTCTTGACCCTTGGGTCGATAACCGTGTGCACACTCTGATGGCTTTTTAAGGCCTTGGCCTCCACCAGAACTCGGGATGGCTTATTAAGGACTCTGGCCTCCACCCGAAGTGGATAACTTATATACATACCTTTGAACATGATCTAGCTATTATATTCAATGTAATACCAAGACTGAGTCCCCACCTTTCTTCTCAAAAATTGTTTGAAAATCTTAAGTGTTGTTCTGGTAGCTGACTCCTCAAGCTATATAAAAATATAAGAAAATAAATACTAATTACTATGCTCTTAATATTCTCAATAAGTGCTTGACTTGGCTAATTTCTCTGGATTTAAAATAACCAGTTCTAACTGGCTAACTCTTCCCAGAAAAATACTAAATAAACTTATAGAGTTTCAACTCGACATACATGTGGTCTTGATGTTATATATGACTGATTTCTCATCACAAAATTCTAAAATTTGACATGCATGCTCTCAACATATATAAACATGTCATAAAAATTTCATAATTTTATCATGCATATATCTCAACTTATACCCTTTCAAAGTCACTGTTGGAACATGCACATAAAATTCAGCTTGCACGATAAACTTTAAAAATCTATAACTCGAGTTATACTTAACCAAAAGACATGATTCTTGCTCCTATGTACTCATTATTTACACAAGAAATAGCCATAATAATTTTAATATACCATATTATACATAGCATGCTTAATTCGAAATCAAACAACACATAACAATCATGCATACGATCTAACATAACTTCTTACTTCATGGCATGATTATAAATAATTAAAGGCTAGAACTTTAGCATATTTTAACACATATGAAGGCACTTTAAGTTATCTATAAAGCATTCTAAAAGAATGACTTATTACCTTCTTCTTCTTGCTTGAAACTAAAATTTGAACTTGAAAATTAATTCTTCGCCTGTCCAAAATTTCCACAACTTATTTCTCTCTAATGAGTTATATAACTTTTGAAACATTTCTTTGATGAAAATAATTTGATTTAAGGCCTCTATTTATAGCCAAAAATGAGGGGACAAGATGATTCAGTGAAGAAATAAACAAAATAAACAAACAAAACTTGTAAAAATAAATAAAGATATTAAATGGTAATCTTAACTTATAAACTTAACCGATCTATAGTCAATGCTTAAAAAGGCCCCATAATGTGATACCAATCTGATTGACATTAAAAAAATTCGTGAAATATAGAAAAATCTAGAATTTACGGAACCGAATTCGGACTTAAAACGAACAGTTACCGTAAAATCGAAAATGCTAATAATTTCAAATTTCCTTCTTTTGCTTTTGGAATTTTTTTTTCTTTTAATGCCAAAAAAACTTTTCTTATCTTGTAGTCTACTAAAAATATAGAGAGGAAATAATTTAATTTATTTTCCGGAAGTGAAATCGAACTTAAATTCCGACCACAATCAAAAACCGAAAAACCCAAAAATTTTTAAAACCTTCACATTTCTCTCTAATAATTTAAATAGACCAAAATGTCTAAATAAATTATTTTACTCAAATGAATAAATTAGACACTCATGTCAAATTAATCATAAACAACTCGAAATAATTAATCCCTACTAATAAAATCCATTTCTAAAAATAAACGGACCGGAATTAATTAATGAACTGGCTCGATTACTAAAGAAAATTTAACCAAGAATACTATCACTTAAATTCAAACTTATAACTTATAACTTATGTAACGCCCCGTTCGTTTATGAATAAATTGGATTATTTTATTATTATTATTGTTGTTGTTGTTGTTATTATTATTATTACTAATGTTATTATTATGTGTTTATTTATATTTAATTGTCTAATTGCCTAAATGATTTAATGTGCTTAATATGTATTAAGTGTAAATATTATATGTCTAATTGTTAATTAAATTTGTAATTTTATATTTTGATTATTACTATTATTATTTTTAAATAATGTGTTATATATATTTAGTCCGGTTTAATTTTATTTATCGTCGATCAAACCGAGCCTCGATATTAATTGTAAATCGAACCCTCTGAGAATTCGATCCAATAGAGCTCCATATAGTCGGCCCTTTTGGTGCTTAAATATATTGACCCAATTCTTATATAGTCCCTTGGCCCAACTCATTGTTAATCTGGCCCAATGTTGAAGTAAAGGGCTATCACTTGCAAATTTTGAAATAAAGAGATTTCCTTCCCCGACGACTCGTTCTGCTCATTTTAAAATTTGTTGCGATTTTCATGGTAGCGCATCTCGCACGATCATCTCCATCTCGCCTATATCAGTTGCGAAAACTCTACTCTCCATCTATCTCTTTATCTCGCTCTCGCATAAGTTAAAAAAAAAAATAAATAAATAAAACCAAAATAGCGTACCTGCAAATTTTTTCGCCTGCAACTCTCGCCAATTTTGTCGGCGAGAAACCAACTCCCGAGCCCGACGTCTGGCCTGACCTCGCCACGTACCAGCAGCACCTTCGATCACCTCCGTCCTCCCGCGAGTCCATCACTTCCGGCGGCAGGCTTTGCTACCATTAACGTTGGGAAGCACAACCACCTACGGGCAACCGTTCGGAGAACCCGACGTCCGTCCGACTGAAAAGCGATGTCCTTTTTGTGTTCTCGGGCAGCCTGCATTCCGTCCGAGCGAGCCATTCGTGAGCAATAGCCATTCATCGTGTTTCGAGGCCGATCGTCCGACCCGCTGTTGGGCCCATTTCTCGTCCGATAACTCGTAGTTTCCCGAAGACGGGTAATTTATTCGAACCCCCTCGTTATTGTGATCTTTCTCATATATCGCATGATAGATATTTATATCATTCAGGCTACCAAATTCATGTTTGAAATCGGATTTTTGTTAGTTCGTTATTGTTTGTTTATTGTTCGTATATTCGTGGATTTTCGGGGATGATTGGAACTCTCAATTTCGTAAACATAAATACCGTTTTGTTGTTTTCGGAGTCTCGTATTACTTACCCGAGTCGTCGTCTTGTTGTTTATCGGTCGTATAGCTTTTGAGTCGTTATGTGTCGTTTCATTTCCCGAGCAAACCCGAATTTATAAAATTTCCGAAATCTGTAAAATTTTTTATTTTCGTAAAAACTTTTGGTGCTCGAATTTGTGCGAAATTTACCGTCGAAATCGTAGGAGGTCTGATTTTGCGATCAGTCTGTGGCCATCATTTTTTTAGAAGCCCTGTTCATTCTTTTCCAGCCTCTATTCGATTTTGTTTCTGTCCAAATAGCAGGTTTTGTGGTAAATTCATTTATTAAAGTTTGCACTCTAAGTATCAAATAGCGCACATAGTCCAGTGGTTTCGGCACCCAATTTTCCCGCGAGAGGTCGCGAGTTCGAACATGCCCTTGAGCCTTTATTTTTTTTCAGAATTTCCAACAGGGCTGGCTTCCAGCCCGCGAGCCCGCGAGCGGCCCGAGCTTCAGCCCGCATGGCCAGCAGCGTTTCAGCCTTGGGCCAGGCCATGTTTTCGGCCCAACTCCTCACACCCAAGCCCATTTCAAGGGCAGATTATTGTGTTCAATGGCCAGCTCGGCCCAATTCGAACTTTAAGCCAATTTTTGTGTTCCGGAACCTCTTTTTCGTACCGATTTCAATTTTAAAAATTATTTTCAAATGAGAAAAATTTGTAAAAAATATTTTAAGTCCCGAGACTCCATTTTTGTAATCCGAGTTTTATCCTTTTAAAAATGAGAGAGTTCCAAGTCCACAAAAAAATCCGATTAAAACCCTTAAGACTTAATTATTATTAAGTATGGGTTTTATGTTAAATTCGAGTAGTGAGATAGATTATTGATATATTGTCTCGCTTAAATGTAGGTGTTTGAGAAGTCGAGCCCTCATCCTACGTACCTGTGATTGTGTGCTATTTTCTACCGAAATTTCTAGGTGGGTTCTAATCTAAAATTGTCTATGCCATACGTGTTGTTTAATGTTTAGTTGGTATGACCAATGTATGAATGTGAACCATGTGGCCTACCGATGTGAGCTGTTACGGCCGTCGGTATGGTTGTCCCCGTCGAGTTACGGTACGGTTGCCCTTGTGAGGCAAGTCTCTTTAAGACCTAATGAAAGGCCGTGTCTATTACAGTGGCACGCACTCCCGTCGTTAGGGTTTATGCATCCCCTTTCCGCGGCTAATGATAGATGTGCACATGAGTGAGTTATTGTTGTGATTATTAGGAGATGAGACATGATGATGATTGATTTATATTCATGCTGCGACCATACCATCTTTACATGTTATTATGTGCATAGTAATGAGCACTACTTTATCATTTGTGCTCATTCCCACCGGATCTTCACGGATGCAGGTTAAGCAGCGGCCGGGTGACGGGACGAAGGACGAGTGGTGGTCTAGTATTTGTTTCGTTTTGCTTCTGCTTTAATAATATGGTCTTTATGAACCTTCCTATGTTTTGGACATGTGAAAACTGTTTTCGAACTATGTTTTGATGCTTGAGAATATTTTGGAAAACCCTTTTATGAACCTTGAATAATCATGGTGTTTGATTTATGAAGTTTCAATTGTTCATATTGGAGATTATGTTGAAGTGTGAATCAGGTTAATGAAAAAATTGTGAAAAATCGGGTTTATGAATCCCCGTGAGTCCAGACCCGACTTGGACTAAGTAAAATGTGTTGGTTAATGCCCTTGATTTCGAAAATAAATTCGAAAAATTTGTTCTGATTTTTAGAAAGTCCGGAATTTCTTTAAAATCAAAGTGGGGTGTTACAACTTAATAACTGGACTCCCTACTAGAAACGAGCATTATTAATAAAAGGAAATATTTCAAATCTCATAACTAAAATAATTACTTTTATTAATAACTGAGTGGGATATTACAATCTATCCCCCTCAAATTATTTCCGTCCTCGGAAATACTGAAATAAAGAAAACTGAAATACATACTTACTGAGAACATCAAAACTTGAAATCTGGAAATCAAGCTCTAATATCATCTTCTCGCTCCCAAGTGGCATCTAATTCTCCGTTACGATTCCATTTGATACGAACGAGGGGGACATCTCGCTTCCTGAGCCTATGAACCTTTCAGTCCAAAACCACTACCGGCTGCTCCTCGTAAGTCAAATCTGGCAGAATTTGAATCTCATTGTGTTGAAGCACATGATCTGGATCGCACACATAAGCACGTAACATAGATACGTGAAATACATTATGCACACTTGCTAACTCAGGAGGTAAAGCTAGTCGATAAGATACTTCTCCGACCCGTTCAAGAATTTCGAACGGACCAATATAACGAGGATGCAACTTTCCTTTCTTCCCGAAACGAGCGACACCTCGCATTGGTCGAACTTTCAGGAAGACTTTATCTCCTTCCTCAAAATGCATTGCTCGTCTATGTTTATCGGCTGAAGACTTTTGCCGACTCTGAGCGGTCTTGAGCCTTTCTCGAATCCAGGCTACTTGCTCAATTGTCTCCTCGATCATCTTTGGACTAAGTACTCTTCTCTCTCCAACATCGTACCAATAAAGGGGCGAACGATACTTACGGCCATAAAGTGCTTCGTAGGGAGCCATCTTGATAGATGCATGATAACTTTATTATAAGCAAACTCGACTAATCAACCACTTCTCCCACTTGGCACCTCTGTCCAAAATACAGGCTCTGAGCATATCCTCGAGAGAGAGTACGGTTGCATGAGATATAGATAGACGTGCCGAGAGTTTTTTCGAAAGTTAATCGGCATCACCCAAATTATCAGCATTTTAGTAGGATTCTCGTAAAAGGTAATAATTCTATACTATCATTTTAGTTAATTCTGAAATTTTCTTAGTATAAATTTATGTATTTTCTAAGTCTAATCAGTTCAGTTTAAGTATACCAGTTAAATTCTTGAATTAGTATTATTTTAGAGAAACTTTAGAGTATTTCTTTATATCCGGATAAGTTATCTAATAGAGTTGAGCATCCTAGAATTTTGTTGAGTACATGAGCATAGTACTTAGTACATTTGTTTATATTTTTATGGAGCTTGCAGATACAGTTACCAGTACAACACTTACAGTTTTAAAAAGTTTTCAAGAAAGAAAGGTAGGGAACCAGCCTGGGTATTACATTGAGTATAATAGCTATTATCATGTCAAAGGTATGTATATGAGTTACCGCTTTGGGTGGAGGCGCAGTAGCCTTAATATGCCATCCCGAGTTCTGGTGGAGGCGCAGTAGCCTTAATATGCCATCAGAGTGTGCACACGGTTAAGGGACCAATGTCCAAAAGTTTAAGTTCAAGTTATCGGTCCAAGTGTCCGGGAGATCAAGTTTAAGTTTATATATACCTGCGATCATGATATTGATATTATTATTACTGTTTACTTTAGTATGGGTTTTGACGGAGTACAGTGGATTAGTACTCACGCCCCACTATTATCATTTACAGGTAACAGGGTCGGTGCGGAGGTGTGAGATCAGCTATGGTGGTGTGGATTGAGGATTTGGTTCATTTGTTATATTGTGGACTTTTAATAAGGTTTCGGTTTGTATTATACCATGCATGTAAGATTTCCGCTACGTCTTTCAGATATTGAACATGTGTGACAATATTTTTAGATTTAAAAGATTTATCGAGTTAATTTTTCATACATGTTCGGTAAGTAAAATTTGTTTTATTTATATCTATTTATTTGTTAGAATAAGTTTTGGAGAAAACAGATTTTAAAGAAGATAAGTTATTAGTAGCATCCCGAGGAAAGCTAAAAATATTTTGAAAAATTTATAAACATTTTTTGAAATAAGTCGCGAAAAAGTTACTCTGATAAGCTGGGTGTTATAGTAACATTAATAATAATATCAATATCATGATCACAGGTATATATATATATATATATATATATAAACTTTACTTTAGTATGAGTTTTTGCGGAGTACAGTGGATTCTATATATACATGTGATCATGATATTGATATTATTATTAATGTTTATTTTAGTATGAGTTTTTGCGGAGTACAGTGGATTAATACTCACACCCCACTATTATCATTTTTCAGGAAACAAGGTCGGTGCAGAAGTGTGATGAGCTGTGGTGGTATTGGTCGTGGATTTGATTAAGTTTCTATTGTGGATTTCAAATAAGGTTTCGGCTTGTATGCCATGCTTGTAAGATTTCCGCTACGTTTTTTTCAAGATTTGAACATGTGTGATTTAAAGTTATGATTTAAATAAATTACCGGTTCGTAAGAAAGAACGGGTTGAGAGTTCATACTTGTTCATTATTTTAAAATTTGTTTATTTATATCTAACCAGTTGTTAGACAAGCTTTAAGGAAATGGATTTTAAAGCAGATAAGTTTTAGTAGCATCCCGAGTTAAGAAGGTTTGGAAAAATTTATAAGTATTTTCAAAATAAGTTGCGAAAAATTTACTCTGATAAGCGGGATGTTACAGTAGGGATGGGTGATGGGTATGAAATGGGCATACTTCGTAAGTCGATCTACTACGACCATAACACCGTTGAACCCATTAGAACTTGGTAACCCTTCGATGAAATCCATAGTAATGTCCTCCCAAACTGCATCGGGTACCGGTAGGGGCTGTAGTAGGCCACTTGGTCGTTGCGAATCAGCCTTAGTCCACTGACAGTCGTTGCACCTCGCGATGTAGTCCCGAACCGTGCCTTGTTGTCTGGGCTAAAAGAAGGTGTTGGCTATCCTCATCCACGTGCGGTAGATACCCGAGTGACCTGCAATCTTGGAATCGTGGAAGTGCTGCATGATCTTCTCGCGTAACTGCCCATCGTCAGGAATGAATACTCGACCTCGATGTAGTAATAGGCTGTTGTGCAGCTCATAATCAGCAATGGTCTCCCCTGCCTCGATCTTTCGACGCATCTCCTTGCAATAAGTATCCCCTTCTTGCACCTTTCGAACTTCCTCCCAGATGGTCCACGTTGGTCCAGTAATAGCATCAAGCTCAGCTACATCTGTCCGTCGAGATAAGGCATCAGCTACAGCATTCTGTCGACTTGGTCGGTAGACTATCTCAAAGTCGAACCCCATAAGCTTCGAGACAAACTTCTGCTGCTCGGATGTAACGATTCTTTGCTCGAGTAGGTGCTTGAGTGGTTGCTGGTCGGTCACAATCTGAAAACGTCGCCCAAGCAGATAGGGCCTCCAGCATCTCACAGCTTCGACAACAGCCAGCATCTCCTTGACGTACACAGATAGACCCAATCGAGTCGTGCCTAGCGCTTTGCTGAGATAGGCTAAAGGTCGCCCTTCCTACACTAGTACGGCTCCAATTCCAATATCACTAGCATCTGTGTGTACCTCGAACAAGACATCAAACCTTGGCATTGCGAGCACTGGCGTTGTAGTCATGGCACCCTTCAGTTTCTCAAATGCCTCCTTGCTAGCCTTGGTCCATGTGAATCCCCTTTTCTTGGTCATCTCCATAAGTGGCTTGGCAATGGTTCCATAATCCTTTACAAACTTCCGGTAATAGCCCATGAGCCCTAGGAACCCTCTGAGTTGCGTGAGACTCGTTGGCTTGGGCCAATCGACCATCGTCTCTATCTATCTTGGATCAACCGTCACGCCATTATGAGAAATAAAGTGGCCTTAGTACTCGACCATCTCCTGCCTGAATGAACACTTGGATGGCTTGATATGGAATGAGTTAGCCTCCAAGACTTCAAGCACCACTCTCAAATGCTCCAGATGTTCAGCCCATGACTTTGAATATACCAGTATATCATCAAAGAAGACTAGAAGAAACTTACGTAGATGCTCCTTGAAGATGGAATTCATAGTGAACTAAAAAGTGGATGGGGAGTTGCATAGCCCGAATGGCATCACCAAATACTCATAGTGTCCCTGATGCGTACGAAAAGTTGTCTTCTGTATGTCGGCTTTGTGGAGGCGAATCTGATGATAAACAGCTTTCAGATCGAGCTTCGAGAAGTAACGTGATCCAGCGAACTCATCGAGCATGTCTTCGACACTAGGAATAGGAAATCGATCCTTGATAGTCGCGGCATTCAGAGTTCGGTAGTCAGTACAGAACCTCCACGTGCCATCTTTCTTTTTAGCTAACAGTACTGGTGAAGAAAATGGACTCTTGCTATGCTGAATTAACCCCGATTTTAGCATCTCAGCTACTTGCCTCTGAATCTCAGTTTTTTGGAAGTGAGCGTACCTATAGGGATGGACGTGTACTGCATGCTGCTCATTAATCAGGGGTATGCAGTGGTCGAACTCCCGGTGAGGTGGTAGGCCCTTGGGTTCGCCTAGCACTCCTTCAAATTCCTCAAGAAGCTCGCGCCCATCGCCTTGCTGCTGTCCGGCCTCTTCCGTGTGCGGCTCCTTACTTTCGACCACTACTGTGAATATTTGACCGCCACTTCTCTAAACTCTCTCGATAATTTTCAATCCAACTTCTTTAGTACCTTTCTCAGTGCCTGTGCTCAGAGTGACTTGCCTACCTCCAGATTTGAACTCCATAACTCCAGTTCTGTCGTCGGTGGTCACCTTGCCTAGTCCCTCGAGCCATTGTACTCCTAGCACGACATCAGGTCCGACTAGGGGTAAAGCATAGAGATCACCCTTTAACGTAACCCCTTGGAACTTGATCGGCACCTTTCGAAAAGATTCAGTGCATTGCAGCCTCTCACCATTAGCTACTCGTACTTCAAAAGGCTCAATCTTCGTGGTTGGCAAATTCAGCTTCTAGGACAAGTCAGCGTTAATGAAGTTGTGTGATGATCCGTTGTCTACGAGCACAAACACCCTACGATCCGTGACCAATGCTGGTAATCGCATCGTCCTAAGCCCTCTAATTCCTGTCATTGCATGTATCGAAATTTCTGCTTCTTCTTCGGGCACTTCAACCTCATCCTCCTGAAGTGTTTCTTCCTCGACCTCAGATTCCTCTTCATCGGAATTAACAACTTCAATCATAAAAGTTTGCTTACATTGATGGCCTGGTGTAAACTTTTCTTCGCATTTGAAACATAAGCCCTTCTCACGTCGGTGCTTCACTTCCTCGGGGGACAGTCGCCTGACTACTGGCCCTGTCGGCCGGGCTCTGATGTTCAACCGCGCGCTTGCCGTTGCTTGGCTCGGGCCTGTGCCACGCATGTCGGTCAATCAGGAATCTGCCCGTCCCCTTCGTGTTGCGACTAGATGATCCTCGCGTTGTCGGGCAACTTCCATAGCGACGTGCATGGTGTCTGGCCTCTCTAGACGAACCTCCGCAGCTAGATCGAATTTTTATCCACCTACAAACGCTCCTACCAACGCCTCCTCGGGCCAATCACGCAGGCGGCATGCCAACCGTTCGAACTCCCTGATGTATTCGCGCAAGCTGCCTGTCTGCCGTATGCGCGTGAGAGCCTCGTTGTAGTTATGGTAGTCCGATGTACCGAACCGCGCAAGCAACTCCGTCTCAAAGATATCCCAAGTGATAATTTGTTGTCTCTTACGGTAGATCCTTGTGAGCCATTGCCACCATACATTGGCCTCACCATCAAGATAATATGCTGCATACCTTACACGATCTGGGTCGTCCATCTCGTTGAGTTTGAAATATTGCATCGCCCGGTTGAGCCATGCATCTGGGTCGCTGCAGATGAACGTGGGTAACGTGATGCACGGCTTGTCGGGCTTCGGTCGCTCGCGATAGTTGGACGCCTGGGACTGCCGGTCGAAGTCGTCCTCGCGCTCATACTCCTCACGCCGCCGATCCTCTCCTTCGGGCCGCTCGCGGTCGTGGTGTTGCGCATGATCGTGTTGCCGCGGCGGTGGTAGGCATGCGCGCCATCTCATCAAATTGCCTATTCACCGTTTCCATCAGATCATGCACCGTTGCCTTCGTATTATCGAGTCCTTCGCCCAGCGTATCGATGGATTCACTCATGCCATGGAATTGGACATCGAGATTATCAATCTTATCCTTCATCTCCTTGTTGGCCATGGCTTTCCTTTTCTCTCTTCGTTCTTTGCTTTGTGGACTCGTGGTTGAAGATGACTTTGGATTTTTTTTTTTTCCTTTTTTGGATCGAACGAAATATAAAAAAGGTAAGAAGAGAAAAGGGAATTGGTTGGGAAAAAGACACACGATCTAACACCTCTCAACGAGAGCACCAATGATGAAGATCGCGTGTCCTGACTGTCGATAAGCCGCTAGCCCGCGCCTTG